>PVJL010005319.1:0-110865 GCA_004026885.1 Lyroderma lyra
TCCTGTCCTGGATTAACCGCGTCCCTGGTACCTGATCATGTCAACACGTGTGACTCTATCAAGGTCATCAGAGGCGCCTAGTCACAGCCTCCTTCCTGCTGGGAACCGGCAGTGTGGTGCGGTGACCATGCTGATTTCGGAAGTGTGCGGAGGTGAGAAGGGACAAGGTGGCGTCCTGTGTGTGACGTGTGCCTCTCAGGAGACGAGAAAAAGACAAGCATTCTAGAACTGTTTAAACCCTCCCCAAGGAAAAGACAGGATGTTACCAACTAAGACGCATCAGTTCATCTAATCACAGGTCACCAGATCAGTAATGTCCCTGCCTGGCAGCCTCCCACCTCCACCCCTCACCCCACACCCTGTACCCCAGGGACAGGGAGTGTCCCAGACACCGGCCTCTGCACCCAGGTGGCCCCCTCCCCTGTGCTCAGCGGGGGGGCCCGCATGGCACTGCCACCTGCAGCTGAGAGGCCCAGCTGCTGTGACCGGAATTTGGAGCACGACGTTTGGGTCCAAACCCAAGTTTTGCCACAAACGGGCCAGAAATGGTCTGTGCAGAAACGCCGTGTGCGGACTCCCTGCCTCTGACCTCCTTCCTGTCAGACCGGCGCCCACCTCCCTGCCCGCTTAAGGATTGATTAGTGGGGTCGATGCACGGAAGTGTTGACCGGGCGGTGCTGCGCCAGCTCTCTATTCCATCGACACCCTAAGAGCCGCGGAGACCCCTGCCCACCTCACAGCACCGTTCTAGACGGTGGTTGGAGACCCAGGCAGCCGGAGTGTGAGGACGTGTGGCAGGTGCAGTGACCGAATGCCACCCCGGGCTATGCAGCATAGCCACGTGGGCACACCCCTTTTGCATTCCAAACCATTTATTTAAAACTCATGTACACGACAAGGTTCACGTTTCACACCCCCTCCCCCAAGGTGAGTCTCCCCCGCTCCACCCCAGCACCCCTGGTCTGTGTGTCCCGACCTCAGGCATGGCATCATCTTTTCCTCCTTCTGAATAGTTACTCAGAGGAGAAAGGCTTCCACGTGACATGTCTCCCGGACGTGGGCTGAAGCTGGGCCCTGGCCAGGGGCCCACCAGCCCCCAGGCACGGTGACTCACCAGGGGGCCTGCGCTCTGCACGGCTCCAGCGCCGGGCCCGCCTTCGCACCAGGCCACCTGCCGGCCACTGAGATTGGGGACCTGCTGACGGGCAGCGGCTCCGCCTTCACACCAGCCCCTGCGCTGGAGGACTGCTGGAGGACGGAGGACGGATTTCCGCCCGGCCGCGGCCTCGCATTCTTCACGTCTGTGTCAGGAGGCCCCCTCTTTTGGGTTCACGCTGTCCTTCCCGCCCAGTTTCCTGGCCTTTCATCTGTCTGCTACAGAGCCGGAATCCTGGGGCCGGAGGGGCTGCTGGGGATGGCTCCTCCACCCGGGGGCCAGGGACATGGCAGGGACCAAGGCCGCCAGGAGGGGACGGGGGTTTGCGAGGCCGTTCTCCTCGCCCCCTGCACCCCGCGGTAGTGGGGCGAATGAGACTCGGTATGAGCAATCTCCCCTCTTCCAGGTAGCAGCCCCACCTGCCGGCCACAGGCAGACGACGACTTGGGGCTGGACACCCGGTGTGCATGTGGGTGGGGGTCTGGACGTTGGGGAGCAGGGGGTGGCGGCTGCCCGGTGTGGAGCAGGCAAGCCAAGGGGCAGCCCTTGGCTTTAGGATCCCAGGGTGCACTAGGGGCCCCCATGGCGTCCGACTGCCGGTCTGCGTTTGCCCTCGACTCAGCCTGCGGTCGGCAGGACGGAGCTGGGCTGGACGCCCAAGGCCTGGGCAGGGGCCTCCGCGGCTGGCTGAGGGTCCGGTGCGCTCGGGCTGCAGGCACTCCCCCCCCCCCCCCCGCCCCTGGCCTAATGGCGGCGCCGGCGCGTGCGCGGCCTGGGGGGACCGCGGAGGGGCGCGAAGGCGCAGCGCAGGGTGCGGGCGGGCGGCGCGCACACGACCCGGGGAACCCGAGCATCCGGAGCCCTCGCCCGCCGCGCCGGCTTTTATACCCGCAACAGCGTCCCCACGCCGCCTCGTGACGTCACCGCGCGCCCCTGGCCAACCGCCAGGCGGCTCTCAGCGAGGCCGCCCCGCCGCCGCCCGCACC
The DNA here is from genome assembly GCA_004026885.1 of Lyroderma lyra. Lineage (NCBI taxonomy): Eukaryota > Metazoa > Chordata > Mammalia > Chiroptera > Megadermatidae > Lyroderma > Lyroderma lyra. Next base: position 2,143 of record PVJL010005319.1, read on the forward strand.
TCCTCCCCAGCCCTTCCGGGGGCCGGGCCACGCCCAGCCTCGGCGCGCCCCCCGGCTCCTGCCCGGCCGACGCAGGGGGAGCAGCTGGGGTGGGGGGCGGGGAGCCGAGAGCAAGGGGGCGGCTGTGCGTCACGTGGGGCGCGCCGCCCCCGGGGTTTCCATGGCGACCTGCGGGCGCCCGGATGCTGACGCGGCCGCGGCTCCCTCGGCTGCCCCAGCTCGTCCCGCGGGAGGGCCGGCGCTGCGGCCTGGACCCCAGGGAAGCAGATGGCGGGCAGGGGCTGGGCCAGCACACGGCAGGTCGGGGCTGCCGGGCCGGGAGCACGAAGTCCGCACCCCACAGCTGCGGCCGCCTCCTGGCACCGTGCTCCGCCTGCCACTGTCCGTCCGCGCCGCGACACCGTGCTGCCATGGGCAGTGACCGCCGCGGGCTCCGAGACAGCCCGTCCTGTAGCGGGACTTGGGGTGCTTGGCCTCCCTACCTCCTGCCGCACACCCTGGCGGCGTCTTCCCCAGCAGCCATTCCTTTCCGCTAAGCCGAGTACCGGCGACACTAGTGAAACGTAAACCGCTGTGGTGCCCCCGGGCGACGGGCTCCGAGGTCGGCCATGCCCCGGGAATGACCCCTGCCTGAAGGAGGTCAGTCGCGGCCCCCACTTCCTCTGTGCTGGGATTGGCTGGGCCCGAGGAGGGCATTTGGCCCATCCCAGCCAATGGGCCCGAGAGGGTCGCTGCTGCAGGAGGCAGGTGGGGCTTGGGAAAGTTCTAGCCCCTCAACCACACAAGGCGCGGCCCTCTGGGCCCCGCCCGCCCCCCACCAGGGCCAGGCTCGGGCTGCCTTTCAGCCCGGGGCGGGGGCCGGATTGCGGAGAGGGTCAGAACGCGGCCGCTGGGCACGCGCGGGGTCCCGCTGCCCCATCCCCCACCCCCCACCCCGTGCCGGGCAGGGGCTACGTCCAGCACACTCTCCGGCTGGCCTGTGGAAGAACCCCTTACCTACGGGCCTTAGTGTTGGAAGAGCTGGGCACTCCCACGGACACAGGGCCGAGGACCCACTCCGGGGACAAGGAGGCTGGAAGGCAGGAGCACAGCTCCGACGCTCCGACACCCCCACCCCCCCACCCGTCCCCCGCCAGGATCAAGAGTCGCTGCCGTCCCCAGCCGGACCTGCAAGTGTGGCTGACCAGGCGGAGACAAGTGGAACTAGAGCCAAGGGGACAGGGACATGCTCGCAGCCACGTGGTGCCCCGAATCCTCCCTGGAGGAGGAGACAGGGAGGTGTGGTGTCAACTGGTTAAGACGAGGTCCGACGGAGCCGGGGCCGAAGCCCAGAGTGACTGGTGTCCCCGTAGGAGGCGAGAGCGCCGTGTGGGGACCCAGGCACCGACCGCAGAGCCGCAGCTTCGAGCCTGGGGTCCCCCCTACCTCTTCCAGTCTGTGGAGGGGGCCACAACGCCAGGCTGCGTCACTGAGCTCTGCTCTGCTGTCACATGGCCGCCTCCGAGCGTCTGTGTCCCAATTTCCCTCTGATAAGGACACCTGTCATCTTGGATTATGTCTGCAAAGACCGTGTCCAAACGAGGACGTGGCCATGTCTTTGGGGGGACCGTTCACCCCACAGCGGAGTGCTCTGTGGAGCCACATGCTCCTGTGGCTGTCCCCTGCCCCCACCACCCCAGCGAGGTTTGCCATTTCTGACTTGCCAGCTTAGGTGACACCTCTGGTCTGTCTTGCAGCCCCCTGCCGTGTGGCTCTGTGTCTTGGGCTCTGCATTTGAACATGTGGTTGTCCCACGTCCATTCTCTGTGACTCCCGGGCCCTGAGATCCCCAGGGACTGCAGCCCCAGACCTGGGGACACAGTGGCCCCGGGGAGCCTGCTTTCTGCTTGCAGCCGGGTCTGAGGGTGTCTTGGGGTGCACGTGCTGACACGTCAGCATCACGGACCTGTGGGTCTCAGAAGTGTCCTCCCACGCCAGGCTGTTGGGGTCCAACTCCTGCCAACTCCACGTAAAGGACGAGATGCCAGTCTCCCTTTCACGGATCTCCCCCCCCATCTCACTGCCCACCTGCGGGAAGAGGCAGCGGCGTTGCCGTGGTGACGGTTCTCTTTCTCCCCGTCCTGTGTCCTCCACTCGTCCCCAGGGATTCGTTGCGCTTCACCTCCACTTTGCAGGGGCAGCCAGCCCAGGAGGTCACTGAATTGTGTCGCCCCAAAATCCTTCCATGGTGAACTCTGCCCTGGTTGGGAGGCAAAGTCACCATCAGGGCTTCAGGGTTGGGGGAGCAGCTCTGCCCCCCCCCCCCCCCCCCCCCGGGTTTTGTTTTTGTGTTTTTTGGCGCTGGGCTGAGTTTGCCCAGAGAGACAGAGACAGAAGCGACAGCATCGTGGTAGCCCTTCTTGGAGGTGACAGGTCCTCACTGTGCACTCCGTCATCGGAATGGCCAGCAAGTGCAGCCCAAACTCGGGGGTGGGGGCGTCCCCGGGGTGGGGGCGTCCGAGCCGGCCAGCTGCCTGTCCTTTTCTGGTTTCGCGACGCCTTGCTCGCAGCCATGCCTTCGTTTTCTCCCTTTCTCTTCCTTCGGGGGTTACTCCGCGATTCCCTCCCCCGTTTCTTGGGCTGGACGAGGAGGCGCCTGCTTCCCACCGCCCCTTACACACGGCGTCCCCGCAGCCAGGATGGACAGTCCCCTCCCACCCCGGCCGGGCCTAGCCGTGCCGCGGACACTTCCGTGCGGCGCTGCCCCTGGTTGGCTTCTCACGGCTTTGCGCCCCCGTTTCTACGCGCTCTTGGAAGTCTCCGGCAGGCACAGCCCGTGGCTCTACGTTTCCAAAGGTCTGGCCTTGTTGCCTGAGCGTCACGGTCATTGCACCGGGTCAGGAACGCGGTCAGTCCGATGCAGACTTTGGGCTTTGTGGCCTTGTAGCGTGGCCACCGTCGGCAAACGTGCTGCGTGCGCTGAAAAATAACCACCTTCAGGTTGGGGGTGCAGGGTTTTACGTGCGTCCAGTGAATAGCCGTCCGATCTTTCTGGTGACCACGTTATGCTCAAGCCTGCCCTGGCCACGAGGAGAGAGGGGGTGCGGCTGCTGGCCACGGCGCCGCGTCTCTGCGCACGCGCGTTCCGATCACGCCGCCTTCCTGCGGGGCTGCTGGGTCGTCGCGGCGGGGACCGCCCTCTCGCTAACCACACGGTCCGCCGCGGAGCCCGGGTCCCCTGGCCCGCAGTGCCCTGTGCGTCCCTGTCCTTACTGCTTGAACTGGGCGCTTAACCTTGCGGCACAGCTGGATTCTTTCTTCGCCCAACTGGACAAGTGGCTCCGAAAGGAGTGGGGGTTTCATCCGTGGAACTTGGCGGCGATGGCGGCTGGGTTCCCTCCCCGCTCCTCCCTCTCTCCCCCGGACTCCTGCTGGATCGACGGGTCCTTCCCTGATCCCCCAGCACAGAGCCGGAGGTCGGAGGTCGGAGGTCGGCGTTATTTCAGCGGTTACCTTGAGCCGTTAAAAGACACGTGTGAGTTGAGTAAACGCCCCGGGGGGTCACACCGGACCACCCACCGGTTTATCCCCAACAAGCCTGCCGGACAGGGGACCTCTCATTCCCACTGGACGATGGAGGACTCCGGGCCCCGGATGGGTCCCGTCACCAGGCAGATCTGTGTCACAGCCGTCCGGGCGGTCCCTGGGTTTGCTGGCACCTCACTGTCTGCGCTCCCCTGCCGAACGTGTCCCTCTTCTCCCTGCACCACAAGTGCTATGACTCGTGGGGCTCTGGCCTCTGGGTGACAGATGGCTTCAAGCGCGCTGGATGGTGACTTTTCTCCACCGTTTCTCACAGTGCGGCCTGGCTGACAGCCCCGTGTCCCCTCTCCCGTCCTCACCCCCAGGCTTTTCTGCCACGTGTTTGTAGACCAGGCGTGTCCCACCTGTGGCCCAACACGAATGCAGGAAATGTTAGGGGGTTTTTCTGGGGGCCTTTTCCTGGTCAGCTCGTCCGCTATCGTTAGTGTGACGTGTGGCCCAAGACAGTTCTTCTGTTGTGTCCCAGGAAGCCACAAGGTGGGACACCAATGTTGTCCTCGTAGCTGTGATGAGACCTACGGCGGGGCTGCGTGTCTGGCGCTGGGTGACACGGGCTGGCCCTCAGTCTCCGTGCCAGAATCAGCATTGAATTTAAGGCCACGGACATGGAGCCCCGTTCGTCCAAGGTGTTAGTGACTCTGTGGACGTGATTCCGCCATTACTAGGCTGTCCCACCGGGGGGGGGGGGGGGGCTGTCCTTCGCTGAGCAAGCAGGCACGTGGAGACCCAGGTGCAGGAGCAGGACGAGCAGGACGAGCAGGACGAGGACAGGCAGCCGCTCGGACCCAGGAGGGACAGAGGTAAGAGAGGCAGAGGGTGGGCGAGCTGGGCGCAGAGCTGGGGTGCCACTGTGACCAACACCATCAGGCGTGGGCCTCAGGGTCGCAGCTCTCGTCACAGGTGTGGGGAGCGCACAGAGCTCCGTGGCTGTAACCCCGGGGCGCGAAGGCAGCGCCCGGGGATGGTGGGACGGGGTGTAAGGAGCCCGGGGAAGCTCCAGCAGGGCGCGTGAGGCTGCAGCAGGCGGAGCTGAGGGCGGCGCTGGGATCTGGCCACGGGCACCGGTCTCGCTCAGAACTGCGCCCGTGCACGTCTTTGGAGCTCCACTCCAGCTGCAGGTGTGTGTGGAATGGAAGCCGCTTTAACTCTGGCCCAGGCTGGCCCGTGTCTAGGTCGCCCCACAGGGTGGACGTTGGGCGTCTGACCACCCTCTCCCGCTCAGCACGTGCCAGCCAGAGCTGTGGGCGTCTCCCCTGGCTGCCCCACCCGCCCGGTCCCCTGGCGTGGAAGATGGTGGCCCAACTCTACAAAGAGTGGCCGGGAACCCCTCTGCCCCAGGCCCCCTTGGCCCAGCGGCGGGCCCTCCAGGCACTGCCACCTGCGGCTGCTGCCAATCTTGTGCTGGGTTGCCACGTGGGTTCCCTGCCGTGTGCGGTCCCCGCCATGTGCACCTCATCATCCACATCACGCCTCCGGCAGCCAGGACCCACCACCCCTCCACCTCCAGCGGCAGCGCTCTGTCTCCTGCACCCGCGTCAGGCCTTTGAATGCACTGCTCCCTTTTCTGGAATGTTCTTTGCCCAACCCTCTTCAGGTCTTCCCCCATCAGGACTCTTCCTTCACGACCTCACGGCCCCGTCGGCCCCAATGCCCGTACGACCCCTCCAGGGTCCCCCCTCTGCACCGCCCCAGGCCGGCGCAGGGTGGCCAGTACACCCTCAGGGTCCCCTGGGCCTCGGCGGTGGTGACAGCAGGAAGCCAGCAAGCTTCGTCGGTGCCCCTTTGATTCACCAGGAAGCCAGATCGAAGGCTGCCTCTCAATGCCCGCAGGAGAGACGGGGCGTTGTGAGGTGGCTACGGCGCTCCCACGAGCTGAGCACCCCACAGCAGCTGAGGGGGTCGAAGCACTGTCCACGCCTGCACTGACCGCTGGTTTGTAAATTGTGCCACTGTCCGCGCAACGCCGCAGAGGACCCAGAACACTGAGACAAAGGGCCTCTGGTTCTCCACGAAGAGAAAGCAAAAGATTAACTTGTGGAAAAACTCCCGCATTCCTCAGGAGAGCAGCAGGGCCGCAGGGCCACGCCCACCAGCGACCTGGCAGAGGGCCTGGCCCCTTCCGCAGGGGACAGACAGACGGACGGACACACACACACACACACACACACACACACCAGGCGTCCTGGGCTCAGGGCCGACATCTGTGGCCACAGAGTTGGGCTTGCTTCCACAGAAGGAAGCGCTCGGGCACCAGGATGTTCCTTGGGCACAAACCCAGGTCCAGCTGAAGACCTAAAAAAGGGGGCTCCTTCAAATGATGAGTCCTCCTGGGAGGGGTCAGCCTCACCAGGAGGGGACAGCTCAGTCGGGCCCAGCCGTGCAGGGATGGGCTTCCCCTGCCTTCTCATCTGCCCGCCCCAGGTCATCCGCACACCAGTTCTGTGAGGGTAATTCAGGGGCTTTGGGGCCACACACACACACACACACACACACGTGGAGGGGCAGCGGAAGGCATCAGGGGACACCTGAGCCCTAGGCCCTCTCCCAGAGCCGAGCACCTGTGGCCTCGGTGCCTCTGGCCAGTCCTGAGCATTGAGGTGCTGCTCACGGCACAGGCATGCTCAGAGCCCAGCACTGACTCTTGCTGTGTCTCCACCGAGCAGGTCTCCCCCTTGAATACAGGGGCAGGGGCAGCAGAGCGCCCTTGGGCTGGGGCGCAGGCGGCACGGAAGGCAGAAAGCCCAGACAGAGAGGAAACCCTTGCACTGGGCACAGGGTGAGGAGGAGGTGGTGGCTGTGGCCGAGAGCTCTGGCTGTGACAGAGAACTTGGGTTTCCTCTGTAGTGAGGGGGAAAGCCTCAGGGTTTGCAGCAGGGGATGGCAGAGTGTGATTTCATGTTCTAGGGCCACTCACAGGGCCACAACACGGGCGACCCTGCTCTGCGCAGCTGTGAGATGGCAGCCTGCACCTTGGCACAGGAGGTGCCAGGGCAGGACAGGAGGAGGGGCAGGAGCGGCTCTAGGCAACGTTCCAGGAGCGACCCACGGCCTGAGAAAATGGGGGTGGGGGTGGGCTATGTGGGTGACATGAGCCCTGGTCAGGGATTTTGACCTCTCCTGGTTCCTTTTGAATCTGCATTTAGCCAAGTTCCCTGAGAAGTTTGCCTTGTGCTCACTTATGTCCTGTTTTCTCATTCTCCCCCGCGTGTTGTTAATTAATCCAGTTTGGGAGGGGCTGTCCTAGGTGAGTTCCAAGTGGGGATCCAAAAGCATTTGTTTTGCAAATACCTCGTGCCCCGTCATCTGTTGGAGGCTGCACACTTTCTCACTGATGTAGTATGAGTTACAGAAACAAACAGACCACAGGAATGATTTCACAAAATGGTACCGACAGTTCACTGCCCCCCACTCCAGGACGCCAGGGCCTCCCAGGCCTGCCACGCTGGCCGGCGGTTCTTCTGCATCACTCACCACCTGGCCTTTGGGCCAGGCTAGCTCCTTTGAAGGCCAGAGGGTCCCTTCTGGACTTCTGCAATTAGGCGCCAGCCTCTCTCTCTCTGGGGGTGGGTGGCCAGACACACTGGGGTGTGGACCTTGTTTCCGCCACACCTGGCCACCTACCGGGGACCCCCCCAGCCCAGGCCTGGGAACCCTGCCCGAGTGTTCTGGCTTTCGTGCCTCCGTGTTGGTTCCCAGCGCTGTGCTCGCAGCAGACTAGCAACGCTTGTCCAGGAGCCTCCGGTACAGGCCGCGCTGCCTGGGCAGGCGCAGCCCGGCATATGCGTGCATGGGGGAGGCGCAGCCGCAGCCCCGGCGGCTCTGTGTCAGGGGGCAGGCAGGTGTGCAGGTGCGTGCGCGGGGCAGGCACGGTCTGCGAGGGGGGTCATCGAGGCCGGGGCGGCGGGTGCGCGTGCGGGGCAGGCGCAGCCGGCGGGACGGAGCATCGAGGCCCGGTCTGGCGGACACCGGCGCGCGGCAGGTGCGGGCGGGGCGGGGCGGGGCGGGACCGGCGCGGCCTGCAGCCGCCCGCGTGGTGCTGCGCGGCGCCCGCGCCGGGAAACAGGAGGCCGCTGGGCCGGAAGCCCCGCCCGCGTGCGCGCGCGCGCGCGCGCGCCTGTCCCCGCCCGCCCGGTGGAGCGGCTGCTGGCGCGGCGCGGCTCGGCACGGCGGCGCCCGGGCGCAGGCGAGCGGGCGGAGCAGCGGACGGCGCCCAGACCGCCCCAGGCGCCGGGCTCGCGGCGGAGCGCGCCGGACTCGTCGAGGCCTGCGGCCGCCCGCGCCTTTCAATGGGCAGCTCGCACTTGCTCAACAAGGGCCTGCCGCTCGGTAAGGCCGCGCGCGCGCATTTCCGGCCGCGGGGGCGGGGCGGCGGGCGGGGCCGCCGGCTTTGTGTGCGAGTGCGCGTGCGCGCCGGCGTCCGCGCGCCGCCGGGTCGGGGGCGGGGCCAGGCCGCGGAGCTCCGGGCGCGTGCGCGGGCTGCAGTGTGCGAGTGCGCGTGCGCCGGCCCCGCCGTCACGCCCGCCGCCCGCGCAGGTGACACAAAGGGGCGCCGGACCCCAAACCTGTGGACCCCTGGCCTGGTGGCCCCTCGCATTCTGGTCCCGGGACTCCCAGTCCAGCCCCCGGATCCTGCCTCCCCCAGAAGCACGACGCCCGAACCGCGGACCCGAGCGTCCCCCTCGCTCAGACCTCCCGTACCCCGACCTGGGTTCCCCCGCCCCCCGGATCCCAGCCCTCCGGTGCCCAGCCAGGGGTCCTCCGCCCCCTGCCCCCTCCGTCCTGCTGGGGCCCCAGGCCTTGTGTCAAGCAGGTTGACCTCTCCGCTGCATTTCAGTCACTTCCGTTGCAAATACTCCCCCAGGGCTTGAGCGGGCTAAGGAATGTCACGTACTTGAGTGACACAGGGCACAATCTACTTGCTCTGAAAAGGACGGACGTGATCTCTCGTGTGTCCTGAAGGCAAACTGCATTTTTGACCCAGGACTCTGGCCTGGCCTGGCCCGGCCCCTGCAGGGTGGGGGCACAGGGGGGCCGCCCGGGTCTGCTCACTAGCGGCTGCCTGGGGGGTCGCAGCCCTCAGCCTGGAGGGTTTCCTGGGGGGACCGGGCACCCCGCGGGGCCAGCCCCCCCAGCGCTTGTTTCGTTTCCGTGGTGCTCTGTGCTGCCCTGGGGACGTCGCATCCATTTCTAAGAGCGTGTAAAATTCTGACGTCCAGCTGGTCGGAGGGCGGCCTTTCTCTCGGCGGCCTTCAGCCGCACAGCGAGGGCAGCGCCCTGCGGGGCACCCGCGTGGGCCCCGTGGAGCCCGCCGGCAGAGCCCCGCACCCTGCACTCCCTGCCCCGAGCTCCCCGTTTCCACCTTAATAATGAACGAGCTTTGGTCCCAACTCCGTTTGTCACAGCCCCCCCCCCCCGCCCCCATCGGTTTGGAAGACGTCGTCGGAAACAGGAGCCCTCGCTGGCGCTCTGGGCAGCGTGGGGGTGGGGGGGGGCTGGGGCTGGGCTGGGCTGGGGCCGCCCCTTGGGTGGGAGTTGGCCTGACGGGGGCTCCACTCCTGCTTTCGTGTCCTGCCTGACTGCCGGTGGCCATCTTGCACGTTTTCCAGTCCTTGTCAACTTCCAGCCAGTGTGGGCTGGGGCCTCCTCGTGGGAGGGGCTGTGTGGTCTGGTCTGCGTGCCCTTCTGCGTCCTGGGGAGGGTCCAAGCCCTCGCTTCCTCTTCCCAGCCCCCCACCCCCACGCTGCGCTCTGGGCCTGTGGGAGGGAGGGGCCGTGACCGCACCTGAGCCAGAGGGTGGAGGCTGCAGCTTCTCTGGCCAGCGCCCAGCCCTGCCCACTGCCCGCCCGCCGACGGAGGAGCCAGAGTGCCGCCTCTGGGATGCCCGGAGGAACCGCGGGAAGCTGGCGGGGAGCCAGAGCCCTGCACACTGATGGTCTCTGATTGGTCAGGACATACCGACCTTCAGGGTGGGGCCAGGCGCCACCACCCAGGAGAGGTGCACAGTGTCGCATCTCTTCCCCTGCTGACTCAGCTGCGCGGTCAGTCGGGTCGCACAGGGGGCCTCGCACACGCACGTGCTGTGCTGCCTCCTCTGCCCCTCTCCAGGACTCCCCGTCCTCTTCAGAGTAGCACCTTCGTTGGTATGGACGTGTACTCAGCAGAGAGCCAGCCCCCAGCATGGGGCGGGGGCACCTGGGCACCTGGAGCTGGCAGTGTGGGCTCCTGTCACATGTGGAGCAGCCCGGGCACAGATGAGCACCTCTCTGCAGGGAAGGAAGGGCCTTCGGGGTGCAGAGGTAGGTCTGTGCTCAGCTCCCCACCAGCGCAGGGCGCAGCTTCCTTTGGGCCAGCAGGCCACAAGCAGAGCGCTGGGCCCTCAAAGGGACTTTTCTGTGCCGACGGTTTGTGACTGTCCAGCGGCCATGCTGTTGCCGAGACCCCCTTCCTGGTGGGTCCTGGTCCCCCATGTGGCTGGGGGGCAGTGGGTCAGAGGCATGGCGGCGTGAGCTTTGAATCGTGGGACCGCTGGTCCTCACTCTTAGGGACGCCTGCCTGGCTCACAGTTCTGGGTGGCCCTGGCACTGCCACACCCTGTGCCCCCGGGACAGGACCTCACACCTAATGTCAGGCTCCATCTCCTCCAGGAGCTCAGCCTCACGGGCCGCACCCTGGCTGGCCCAGCTCTTGTGGAAGGAAACACCCAATTTTCTAGACCTAGAGACCTCGGGGGCCAGTCGCCACGGGGACGACAAAGCGTGGCCCTTCATGCTGCTGTTGCTTCTGCCTGTGTCATCTCAGGGAGGTGGTCCCTCATGTCCCCATCAGCCCTGGAGCCAGTGTGGGGGAGGATGACGACCTGGTGGGACCAGGACCTGGGATGGTTCAGAAGAAATTGCAGTGGGTCCAGCCGGTGTTGGGGGGATGGTGGTGCTGCAACCCAAAATGGGGCCCCACTCTGGACACCCTCAGGTGTGGACTGGCCTGTCGTGAGGCAGGCTCAGTGCCCATGAGGGCTCATTGGTCTGCCCCTGGGGCAGAGAGTGTGTCACCCATTGGCTGGCTTCCAACTGCACATTCTCTGAGGGTGACCCCCAACCCCTGCAGCCAGGCTGGGCCTTGGAGGACCTGTCCCCACATGGTCCTCCTTGCAGACGTCAAGTGCAGAGCGCAGGGACCACTGGTGTTCTGACGAGTGGCACGTTGGGTGAGGGTTCTGAGTGTGGGGCCTGAGCAGGTGGACGCGGGCCAGTTTCCAGGCTGGAGAGGAAATGGGGACCGTGAGGGAGAGTCCTGGGTACCCCAGGTTCGAGATGTTCATCAGAGCTGCGAGGGGAGGCCTCGTCCTGTGCTTAAGGGCACGGTGTGGCCCGAGGGTGGTCCCCAGCACCTCCCGGCGCCCTGATGACATCGGTGCCAGAGACCTGCTAGGACTGGTCTGGGGGGCTCAGCGTGTAGCTGCAGCCTCTGGTCCCTCTGAGTGTGAGCAGTTGGCCGCGTGGCGCCCGGACACTGGCAGGAGCCGCCTCTGGGTCAGCGCCCGCCTGGGGCAGCCCCTGGTCCCTTCCCTCGGCCCATTTTCTTTCAAATAAATGGTTTGGGGCCAGCTGCCAATGTGCCAGAAGCTGATGGAGAAGGTGCGGAGCGGCCGTGTCCCCTGCACGTGCTCCCCAGCCTGTTGGCGGCGTGGCGGCTCACGTTCGCGTGGTGCTCGTGTCACTGCTGGAGTCCCGACCACCCCTGTCCCAGGCCGCCTGCTGCGTGGTGAGCACATGGCACCGTGCGTCCTCCGCTCGTCCCGGGTTCCGTGCAGGCACTGGTCACCGCCTGTCGGCCATCTACTCCAGCTCGGTGGCCCAGCGCCCACTGGCTCTGTCACTCGCCGTGCCTGCCCTGTGTTCCCACCCCCTCGCTGAGCTGCTGGGGTGCGGGTGTGCGCACGGGTCACAGGGTGCGTGTGGACAGCATCTTGTCCAGGGCGCCGGGCAGTGGGTGAGGGGCCGGGCGTGGCGGGTGCTGGTCAGAATTCGCTCCCCGCCCACGTGCTCGCAGGCGCCAGAGCCGCTGTGCCACCGGAGCCTGGTCCCAGCGGGGCACGTGCTGTGACCTCACCAGGGGTCTGACTGTGAAGCACCACGGCCGTCCCCGGGGGACGCCAGAGCAGGGCAGGAGGCAGCTGGGGGCCTGCAGGAGGGCCTGGGCGGAGGTGCGGTGGGGAGGGATGGATGGGCCTGGGAGTGTCACGTGCCTGGCAGGTGCAGCCACTCTGACGGCGCCTCCCCGCGTCCCCCAGCCTGTGCGGTGACCAGGTGAACTGGGGCGGGCTCCCTAGGGGAAGGTCTCTAATACCTGACAGACTGGTGAGTGACCCGTCCGTGCTCCTGCTGGCCCTGTTGCTGGGGGACTGAGTCACTGCCCTGGGGCCCTGGCCACCCACTCCCCAGTGTGGACCTTGACCGGAGTCGCCAAGGGACTGGGGCCGCCCCTCACTGAGGGCGACCCCTTCTGAGAACGGCGTCGTTGGGCGATTTCGTCGTCGTGCGAACCTCACTGACACCTGGACGGTACAGCCCGCCCCGCCCCTGGGCCACCAGCCTGCCTGGCCCGTTACTGCCCAAGACGGCCCCAGAGAAAATGCCTCCACGAGAGGTGGCACAGGGGACGCGGGGGGTCGCAGGCTGTGGGGCAGGAGCACGGGCCAGCTCAGGGTGTCCTTGCACCCACAGGCCACGGTCCCAGGGCCCCAGTCCGCTGTCCACAGGCCACGTGGGGCCCTCCGCCCTGCCCGTGGCCTTCCCCTTTGTGTGTGTGCAGTGGGCCCACCTGGCGTGTCCTTGTTCCCTCCACCGTCTCCAGTGTCCCTGTGGCTCCTGTGTCGTATTTGAGCACTGAAATCACGGGGCTTCTGCCTGGCTTGTTTCCGGAAACAAAGGAGAGGTTAGAGTCTCACTGGGAACGTCCACCCACCACTAGCCTAGAAGCCTCTCACAGTCGCACGGTCTCGTTTTCTCAGCGTGGTTATGTGGTCAAGTTCCCGTGTCACATGCCGCTGCGGGACTCTGCTCACGGCAGACGTGGCCGTCCTGTGTGCGGCCATGCGGCCTGGGTGGCCTTGGGCTGGGGTGCACACAGGGCCCAGGGCAGTCTCAGCCTGGCAGGCTGGCCTTTTGAGTCCCTCGGGCCGTTCCCCTGGGCTCAGAATCCTTGCTCAGGTGCTGGCAAAGCAGTGCCAACATGTCACTGTCACATGTGGTGCTGGGCCTCGAGCCCTGCGGAGGGCAGGGACCCGCCATGGCCACCTGGCGTGCAGGACCCCTCTGGTCAGGGCCCCGCAGACGTGGCTGCCTGGAGGGGGCGCCACTGCGGTGCTGGGAGAGGTTTGCGGGACCCGCAGAGCGGGCAGGGCGCTGGCAGCAGGGAGGCCTGGGCTACAGGCCGGGCTCCGGGTACCGCCCTCCTGCCCCGCCCTCGCGGCCAGCAGGGTCAGGGTGCACAGCGCCCCAAGGAGTGCCAGTGCTGCTGCTGGCCGTGCAGGCCACTGAGACCCGGGGGCACATCCGGCTGCTGCGGGCTGGGGCCTGACCCAAGGCCGGCGGCCCACATCCTTGGGGCCACCTGTCGCTGTCCCCAAGATCATCTTACAGAGGTCAAGGTCGGGGTGCCTCGCCCACCACCGCCTGTGGTCCTGTGTGAGGAGCCTAGAGGTTTTGGGGTGTCACCGGCTGCGGAGCAGCCCTAGGAGGTCACATCTGATTTGTGGGGTGACAGCTGTTGGGCTGTAACTGAGCACTTTCTTAATGCAACAAAGTTAAAGAGGCATCCGTCACGTTTACAGTGACAGCCGTCAGTGCCCCACGTCCTGTGTTTTCTGAGCGGCAGGGTGGCCGTGAGTCTGTGTTGGGAGTGTGCAGGGTGAGGGGGCCCCTGCGGGCGCTGTGTCCTCGGGGCTTGACCTCAAGCGCATACCTGGACTGCATACCTGGACCGGGCGTGGGGACAGGTGTGTCCCATTTAGGGGAGGGAGCGCCCCTGGGCCTGTTCCTGGGCCCGCTGCCCATCTGCCCTGGGGCTCTGGTGGCCTCAAGGGAAGTCTACTCTCCCTGTCCAGTCACAGAGGCTCAGGAAGCTAGTGGCAGTGTGAGATAGAAGCTTCCAGAACTGGCCACAGACCTGCTCCTGGCGGCCTGGCCTCCTGGCTTGTGGGCTCGGGTGGTGTCTGGGTGGGGCCGGGAAGGTGACATGGGGGCTGGGCCTTCAGGGTGAGCCCGTCGGTGAGCCCCCCATGGGCGTGGGGTCGAGGTGGCGAGGGGCTTCGCGTCCGCAGACCTGCTGCGGCGTGGGGCTCCCGACGACCTCGGTGGCGTTTTAACGTGTCTCTTGTGTTTGATTTTTAGTCAGAGTCTGAGCCACGTGGGCTCGGTGGCGGCCGGAGCGGCGCCGGGAGCTCTGGTTCCAGACAGTAGGACGCGGGCCGAGTGCCCGGTGACAGGACGCGTTGTGCCCGGGACTCTGAAGATAGGACGCTTGCGAGTCGAGTTCATGGTCGCGGAGGCCGAGCCCATAGTAGGCGATGTCAGGTGGGTGGGGGCTCCTGGAGCGCACAGCCGCTGGACGGCAGGCGCTGGCCACACGTGCGGCGGGTTAGGTGTGACGCGGCCATCGGTGTGAGGGGGCCGGTGCCACGCTTGCTCCGGTCATCCCCGCGTGGACGCGGTCTGGGTGAGGACCTCGCGGCCAGGGCCTGTTGCAGCGCCAACCTCGCGGTCGCAAAGCCTGCGCCTGGGCGAGGCCGTGACCTTCGTCGCCTGCTCTGCACCGAGGCTCGGTGTCCGCCCCAGCGCAGGCTCCCCAGCAGGTCCCAGCTGGGGCCCCAGCGCCCACGGTCCTCCCGGGGCGTCCGGCGCTGCCCGGCAGCGGCCTCACGGCCAGCTGCGTCCGCCCCAGGGCACCCTGGTTTGCGTGTGTCGGTCGGAGTTCGTTCGTCAGAGGTGCCGTGCGTAGGTGCTCATCAGCTCGGTTGCGACAGCAACGACGGCCGGCTGACCCGCTGGACGTGTGAACGAGGGGGCCCAGAGCCGCCGCCGGCCCCCTGGGCGGTGGGCGACCCAGGGGCGCGGGGCTCGCTCAGGGACGGCGGAGGGACCGAGGACAGGGCCCCTGGCCTGCGCAGCTGGTGCCCGACGTCTTGTCGTGTGTGGAGGAGGGGCGTGAGCGGTGCCCGCACGAGGCGTGGCCGTGACGGGCGGCTTGGACCGCCGGACCGCCACTCACTGGCTGCCCTGTGTGCTGGCCGGGTCGTGCTGAGGGGCTGCGCGATCGTCCCCAGGCGCGTCTCTGCGGGGTGGTGGGGACGGCCCGGGCTGGCAGCTGCTGTCCCGTGTGTCACCTGTGGAGAACCTCACGGCCCCGCCATGGCCCCCATGGAGGTGGCGCTGCCCTTGCGTTCGGAAGGCGGTTTCAGGGACTCCCTGGTCCTCCTGTGGAGGGATGTGCAGGGTCTGCGCCCTGACATCTGCCACCGCAGGGGGTGCCTGCCCCTTCACGGGAGGGCCTGCAGGCCCCAGTGTCAGTGGTGCCCACCCCAGGCTGCAGGGATCCACCCTCCCTGCCTTAGGGGCGCCCTGGGGGGGGGGACGGCTACCATCGCCATGTCCACTCAGGCGTCCACGCACTGTGGCAGACACTGGTTTGTTTTTACTTTTCCCTGATTTTTAACTTTGGATGGGACATTTGGGACAGTGACCCTGAGTTCGGCCGTGTGGCCTGGACGGTGGGCGGCAGGGGCGGTGGGTGCCACGGGGGCTGAAAGGCTGACCACCTGCTTCTGTCCCTGCAGGCGTCCGACCTCCAATCATGAACGGGCCCCTGCACCCCCGGCCCCTGGTGGCCCTGCTGGACGGGCGGGACTGCACGGTGGAGATGCCCATCCTGAAAGATGTGGCCACAGTGGCCTTCTGCGACGCGCAGTCCACACAGGAGATCCACGAGAAGGTAGGGCAGGCAGAGGCGCGCGGGGGCAGGGGCCGGGGCCGGGGCAGCTCGGCGGGGCTGTCGTCACGGGCCCGGTCAGGAGGTGGCCTGTGGAGTCAGCTCCGTTACCTTGGGTTCCTCCCCAGACGGTGGAGCCTTGGGACAGGGATGCACGGGGGACACGGAGGCTGACGGGCTGGCCCCCCCCCGGGTCCCGTCCGCAGGTTCGGGGCAGCTCTCACGATCCGTGTTTGCTCAGGAGGTGACAGATCCCCATGGGGCGAAGCACGTTAACCCGGTTTTCTGTTTGTAGTCACTGCCGACTACGTCCCTCAGAGCTGCCCTCCCCTGAGACAGGTGAAGGAGCTACACGCGGCACGGGGACACCTCACAACACCCAAGAGCCGGCCGCGCCAGGAGAGGCCGGCCCCGGGCTGCTGGCTGCCCTGGGAGAGGGGGCTTTTGGTGGCCTCGCTGAGGAGGGGACCCTGCTGGGTCACCCAGGTCTGGGTTGGGGCCCTGGAGAAAAAGACAGACTGCAACCACACACGCCCTGGCACGGTCGGCCATGCAGCCTGTTACTAGTGGCACTGAGCCTTAAACTTGGGTCGTGGGCGATCCCGCCCCGCCGTGCCCCAGTCCTCTCAGGAGGAGGCCACCCTCGGCCTCCAGTTACTTCTGGAGGTCACTTCGTAGTGCAGGGTGTCCCCCCCCCCCCTGCTCACGGACACCAGGCAGTGGAGGCACGAGGGCCGTGAGTGACAACCAGCAGAAAAGTCACAGGAGCCCCCCAGGGCTGGGGGACAGTGTGGCCACAGCCACAGTGAAAACCAAGCCTGAAAATCTGATGAGGAACTGATGACGATGACAAGGGACGGCAGACTTGGGTACATGTTCTAGAAGCTCTGGAGCTGAAGAACAGCAAAGCTGCAAGTGGGAAATCACTGGGTGGGAAGGGCGACAGGACACGGAGGGTGGGGGGCCGGGGGCCCGAAGGTGGCGCTTCGGAACGAGGGAGGGGACGGGCAGTGGCTGGCTGTCCCCAGAACTGACGGAGCTGAGAGCTGGCAGGTGAAGAGCGTGTGGCACGTGGACAGCCCACAAACTGCCGTCATCGCCTGCAAAGCCCAGCGTGCGCCTGCCACACCCACTGTCACCTGTGGCATTTCTCCCAGAGAAAGGAAGCTCAGTCCACAGAGAAGCTGCACACGAGTGTGGAAGCGGCAGGCGGCCGAGCCTGGCCCAGTGACCCGTGGGGTGCACCGTGCACCCCGCTCACTCTGCTGGCAGCTGCTGGGGGCTCGGCTGGGGCACAAGCACGACCGACACGCTGACGTGTGGCATTCTCTGTGGTGACGGCAGTCCTCTGTGCTGTCCTGCTGGGACGACTCGAGTGGCACGTAAAATCGCACAGAGCTGCGCGTGCACACTGCCAGGAGAAGGGGGCACACGTGAGGTTGTCCCCGAGGGAGCTGACGAGGGGACACAGGAACCCTCTGTACAATTTTGACACCTTCTTATGAATCTTAAACTATTTTAAGTATCTTTAAAAGATACTTTTAAAAATACCAACATATGGGATGAAAAACACGCAGATAGAAGTTTTTAAAAATCATAAGCAACATTAAAACAAGTTTTGCCAATAAATTTGAATACTAAGACAAAACAGATGGTTTCTTCTAAAATTGTAACTTACCAAACCACCTCACTTTGCCAAAAAAAAAATCCCAGATGAGTGAGTTACCGGAGATGCTGGGAGGGGCGGGCACCCAGCACGGAAGTGGACTCCGCGTACCCCACCCCAGCGGGCCGGCTGGCGGGCTGCGTCCCCAGCCCTCGCCACCTGCCTGTCAGAGCAGCGCGAGGACAGGGCCTCATACATGTCAGACGCACGCACGCTCCCGGCCGCAGGGCGGCAATAGGACACGGGAGCCCAGAAGAAAGACAGCAGTGAGATGAGGACAGGGGCTCACAGCCCTGGGGAATGTCCCTGTCGCAGTCCTGGGCTCTGCTGCCAGGTGGCCGGAGCCTCGGTCCACCCAGTGAGTGGGCACGCTGCCTCCCCTCCTCCTCCTGCTGGCTGGACACCAGCTGTGATGGCCACAACGGGGGCAACCACCTGGGACGGGAGGACAATCCTCCAGCCAGGAATGGCAGAGCAGCCTCCTGGGAGCCCTGGACCGCTGTCTGCGGGAGGGGGACAGTGGCCTGTCTGGTCACTGCTGACAGGGGCTTTCTGCCTCTTCACGCCTTGCCAGATGCCAACATTACCTGGCTGTTACAGGAGGGGCTGGTGCTATTGCCGCGGGCGGTGAAGGAGACCTGCAGAGCTGCAATGGAGACCGCAGCTGCCCTGCGTCCAGCCCCGATGGGCTCCGGGACCTGCCATCCCAGTCCCAGATCCCCCAGCGTGGGGGTGGGGTGCTACCTGCGCAGATGAGAATCCAGCGGCTGCTCTGGGAGCTGCTCCCCAGGAAAGCCCGTCCCCAGGGCGCTCCTGCCGAGGGGCTGGCCTGGTCCCCGGAGGTGCTGGGGCCGCGCAAGCAGCGGGAGCCGAGTCCAGGAAGGAGCGGAGCCGGCGGAGGGGGCCGCGTGCACAGGACGGGCCCCAGAACAGCCCCACACAGAAGACGGGACGCGGAGACGAGACCGCGGGCGCCTGCCGGACGTGTAGCAGCCGGAGGGTGGACAGGAGATAACCAGGGCCCCGCGGTCCGCAGCAATGGGCACCGGACGGGGCGTAAGGCCCAAAATGGCGCCTGTGGGAAGCCGGCCCCACCCCCAGGCGCTCAGGGCGCCCTGCGGGACACCAGCAAGATGGACTCAGTCCCGGAGTGGGGGGGTGGGGCACAGCCACCTGCAGCCACGGGAGGGCAGACCAGGGGCCGGACGGAGCAGCCGCAGTGGCCCTGACCTAGGGACCTCCGGGCCGCGGGGGGCGCCCTAGCGGCCCAGGGCTGTTCTGAGGGCGCTGCTGCGTGCTGCGTGATTGGTTAAAAACACGCTCGGCAGGAAGAGGACCGCACGTGAGCAAAGCAACCGACCGGGACACGCTGGGCCCGGAGCGCGCCATCGCTGGGGTGCTGGAGGGCAGCTTGCCCCGCCTCACCTGGAGTGCCCCGTCCGGCCCAGCTGGAGCCGGGGGATCACACGCCTGGAGTGTGGTCGCAGCAGCTCCCGGGGCCCCCGTTTCTACCAACGTGTTTCAAGGAAGCAAACAGGCAGGTTTACTGCAGCGCAGTCGACACGGGGGGCCGCCCGCACGTTCTGACGGTGCGAGTGGACCGCCCCTGCTGGGATGGAGCCGGAGACCCTGAGAGTCACGACGTGAAGACCTGACTGCCACCTGCACACGCAGGGCCCGTACTCTGGCTTCCTGCGCAGGCTCGAGGCGGGGCCCACATGTCCACCTGTCCAGGGTGCAGACTGGGCGCCCGGTCGCTCGCGCGCAGCTGTGCCTGCCCACTCGCCTGCACACCTGCTCAGCGGGGCCCCCTCTCCGGCTCTGGCCGCCCCCACCCCAGCACATGGAAGCTAGAGTGATCTTGCTGGGGTTCCCGCCACCCCGTGGCCCTCGCCGTGTCCACCCCCCTTGCCTCGCTTGGGCACAGACTCCTCTCCCACTGTCACAAGAGGACCTTCTCCACATCAAATCCAGCCAAGCGCCCGCACCAGGGATCTCTGTGCCTGTAGGGCTGCCAACACCCTCCCCAGGGGCCAAGGGAGAGGTTAGCACGTGGGACAGTGGCCCAGCATGGCCGTCACGCATCCACTCAGGGAGGCGACTCCTGGTCATCAGTGCAGAGTGGCTATCTCTGCCTTGACCGAGTCCGCCAGGCCGCTGCCAACGGATCTATCTGTATTCCAGGTGGCCGGCCATGTCTAGTTAAAATGGAGGCTGTCATTGCAGAACGCACAGTGTGGCAGTCAGCAGCCTCACAGTGCCACCTGCATCTCACACGTCACCCAGTCGGCCCTGACCTCACACGGGGCGCCCTGGGGTCCAGGGAGCTGTGCACAGCGGACCTCAGCCTCCCCTGTCCAGGAGACCCCAGGGCAGCACAGGAAGCTCAGTCTGAAGGGGGCGAGGGGGCAGACATAGCAGCCACGGGTTCCCGTGGGCCACTGCGTCTCAGTGACTAAGATGTCCTTGATTACAAGGCCCACGGTCATGCCCCATTGGGGAAGCATAAACCCTGTCCCCCAACTCTGACAATGCTGTGGATTACACCGTGCCTCCAGCCCTCCTGGGAGGGGTGGCCGCAGCTCTGTACATTGGAAATGGTGGGTCCTCCACGCCCCCACTTAACGTCTGGCCATTGCCAGAGCGTGTTCCCGCAGACGCCGACTCACCTGCCACCCTCCTCGACCCACGCTGAGTCCTCGCAGCGCTGCGCCCGCTGGCTGGGTCTGCACAGGCCAAGGGCACCGACGTGGGGCCCGACTCCCACGGGCTCCTCTGAGGCCGGCCCAGTGGCTTTGCGCATGCGGGGCTTGGCGCACGCCCCGCCCTTTGGGGGATGGAAATTTGTCCCCAGGCGGCGGTTTTGCCCCGCAGGTAGTGCTCTCGAACTCTCGGGAGACGAGACCGCCAGGCCACGTGACACTGTGACACTGCCGTGCAGGCAGGGCTGTGCGGGAGACCCCTGGCCATCTCCCTAGGAACCCCATGGCCATGCTCCCGAGGGGCGCACGTAGCGCCCTGATGCTCTGCGGGCCCCTGGAGCCCCTATGCCAGCCGGCTTGCACGTGAAACGCACGCAGGAGCCCAAGCGTGCGCCGGGGCGGGGGCCGCAGCGCGTGGGGGCCGGCGCTGCGCCGTCCCTGGGAGGAGCGACTTCCGGCCTTCCCGTCAGGCCGCACCTCCAAGGGCTGGGCCAGCGGCCTGCAGTGCGCATGTGCAGGAAGAGTGGCGCGGCGCGTCCGCCGTCCTTGCGTGTGTCCTCTGAGCGGGGTCCCAGCTGTGCGGTTCTGCCGGCTTCATCCGCAGCGTCGCGCGGCAGTGAGGGGTCGCTCCTGTGCTGCGGGCGGTTTGTCAGCGGGCCTGTGCTTTCAGCCCCGTGGACAGGGTCTGGGGTTCAGACTGTGTCCTCCCAAAACTCAGCATTTAACATCTGTCTTAGTGGCTGGTGCCCACGCCGCCTGCGTGTTCTCCGTGCCCTTCCGTGCTCGCGGGAGGCAGGGCCCTGGTGGTTTTTGATGAGGTGGGACCCGGTGGTCCCCAGCCCGAGAAAGCCTGCAGCACACGCGGGGCGGGGGGCCCTGGGGTACAGGTGTGGCCATCCGCAGACGAGGCGGGGCGTGAGCAGGCTGCTTCTGGACTTGCAGGCACTAACGCCCCGCTGTCCCTCACTGCAGGTGCTGAACGAGGCTGTGGGGGCGCTCATGTACCACACCATCACGCTGACCCGGGAGGACCTGGAGAAGTTCAAGGCCCTCCGAATAATCGTCCGGATCGGCAGTGGCTTTGACAACATCGACATCAAGTCAGCTGGCGATCTAGGTATGAAGGCTCTTTTGCACGCTTTGTGGCTTCGGGTTGCACCTTTTTGGCATGGCCTCAGGGCATCTGTGTTGTCCGCTGGTTTTACTTTACAATGAGGAGGGTCCTGCTGCGGCCGTGGATGTGACCGAAGGTGACCTGCGAGCTGGGATCGGTGCAGCTGCGGTTCCCCTCTGGGCAGGTGCAAGGTCATGGCAGCTTTCGTCAGAGCACCTTGTCGGGGGCACACGTCCTGTCTTATCAGCAGCTGGCACTCTGATCTCAGCACCAGGCCAAGAAGGGACCTCGGTCTCAGCTGGCAGCCCCCGCGTCGTTGGGTTCCATGCGTCCCTGTCCACAGTACACGGGGAAAGGTGTTTCTGCTGTGCATTAGGACACACGTGCGTGTGAGCACGTGTGTGTTCTCTTTTCCTCCTGTTGGTGCTGCTCACACCCAGACATGGGGCGGCACACACGGTGCACCAAGTTGCCGTCCTCGGGGTGCAGCCTGAGGAGCTGCAAAGTGGCCCGAGTTTGCCTGCTGCAAACGTGGGTGGTGTCTGACCCCACGTCCTGGGGCTCCCTGCTCCCTGCAAGCCCCTTGTGCCTACCACCTACTTGCACGGCCAAGGCCTTTTGCTCCCAGTCACCTGTCCCTAGGCAGTGTCCCCAGGAAGGTTGCCTGGTGGTGTCATGAATCAGCCTGGGTACCTTCCAAGCCAGGAGCCCTCGGGGCCTCCTCCCTGCACCCTTAGTGTCGTGACCTCACAGACTGGGCTCTGCCCTCTCACCAGGGATAGTCTGGGGCTGTGCCATGCTCACCCTTCAAGGCCTGGCAGCAGGGACATGGACGTCCCCAGGACTGTCCCGCCCCTCAGGCGGTACTGTGCTCCTGAATCTAATGGACGCACAGCTTGGTTCCCACTCAGTCTCCCTGCACCCCTCCCCATCGCGCCCATTAAGGGGGACTGAGTTGTTCCTGGGGGAGGGGTGGGATCCGTCCTGGGTCCTCACGTGTGCAGCCGTGCAGGCTGATGGAGGTGAAGGGGCCAGGTCTTCGGGGAAAGGAGGGTGGACAAGGGAGGCCGGGACTGTCCTGGGACACGAGCCCAGGAGCTGTGGACATGAGACAAGGGAGGCCTCAGCTCACAATAGGAACCGGCCAGCGCATGCCTGGGCCTGGCCGTGGCGGAGGGGAGTGAGGCACCAGGGCACGGCCTGGAGAAGCCAGGTCCAGCTCACAGTCCAGGGCCGCTGCGCCGGGGCTTCCGCTATGCGGGCTGGGGGCTGGAGGGTGGGGCGATAGGGACCGGGGGAAGCCAGGAGGGGCAGTACTGGGGTGGGTATGGGGCTGGTTCCAGATTCTGACCTGATCTGGACCCCTTCCTAGAAGGCTGAGGGTCAGGTGGGGCAGAACCGGGGGGAGGGGGCCATCTGCCTGGGCAGCCCCTCTCTGTGCCCCGCTCCCGCCCAGTGGACCTGGGGCCGCACCTCCACATGGTGCGTGGAGCACACACCTGCGTCTGTCTTGCAGCCTCCCAGGACGGCCCGGGGTGTGTCCTCCGGCCTTCCATGGGCACAGTGCCAGGAGGGCGTCGGTGACCACCCGCGTCTGTCTTGTGTCCCCAGGCATCGCTGTCTGCAACGTGCCGGCGGCATCCGTGGAGGAGACGGCCGACTCCACCATGTGCCACATCCTCAACCTGTACCGCCGGACCACGTGGCTGCACCAGGCGCTCCGGGAGGGCACGCGCGTGCAGAGCGTCGAGCAGATCCGAGAGGTGGCTTCCGGAGCCGCCAGGATCCGTGGGGAGACCTTGGGCATCATCGGACTCGGTGTGTGGCCTTTGCCTTCAGCCTGCGCACGGGCTCGTCTGTGCTGAGGGCAGCCCCACCTGGGGACAGCGGGGGGCGGGGTCCACGTGCATACACAGACATCAGACCGGCACCCCCAGGGTCACACGCTCACCCGCCACCCTGCCCCCACTGTGGTGAGGGCCGGTGGCCCTGGGGTCCTCTTCCCACCGTGCCCGTCAGGGCTCGTCACCAGCAGCTGCCTGGGTAAAGGGAGGTGCTCAGGCCCCCCACACGCCGTGCTGCTTCTGTTCACCCCCTGCTCACTCAGCAGCGGGCTGCCCCGGCCCGGTCTTGCTCTGAGTCCAACACACAGTGGGGGCAAGGCCTGACCCACAGCCTCTATCCTGTGCTCTGCCCCAAGTGTCCCCTGAGTGTCCATCTGCACTGCCTGGGGTTCCTCCAGTCCCCGCCCCTCTCTGAAGCCCTGGCCTCTGTCCACCGCTCGGCTGGGTGGGAGCCCCACGCTCAGTATTGGGGGGGGGGAGGGGGTGCAGACGCCTTGGGGCCCAGAGGGCTTTGCTCCCTACAGGGAGTGAGCCGTGTGCACATGGTGTCACCCTGGGCAGACTGGGACACTGAGGCGGGAGGGGCCGCAGCTGTGGTGACGCAGTCTCCCTGTCAGGCCGCGTGGGGCAGGCGGTGGCGCTGCGGGCCAAGGCCTTTGGCTTCAACGTGCTCTTCTATGACCCCTACTTGTCGGACGGCACGGAGCGGGCCCTGGGGCTGCAGCGAGTGAGCACGCTGCAGGACCTGCTGTTCCACAGCGACTGCGTGACCCTGCACTGCGGCCTCAACGAGCACAACCATCACCTCATCAACGACTTCACCGTCAAGCAGGTGGGGGCGGGGCCGGGGGGCCCGAGGTCACGGGTGCGGCTTGTCTGCTGCCGGCGCCACCCCCACCATGGCCAGGTTCCCTCCTGGTCCCGGGGCTGTGTCTGGGGCCGAGGCTGACTCCTCTCCCCACCGGCCCCGTGGCTGAGCTGCCTGGCCCTGTCACGATGTCCTGACCCCCCAGCTAACCCCGGTGTGCGTGTGGTCAGGAGCCAGGCTGTGGGAGTGGGCACTTGGCCATTGTGTCGCAGGTCCTGTCCAGGCACCATATGCAGACGGGATGGGGCTGGGCTGGGTTGGCCCCACGGGCCGGAATGGCAGGAGGCCCAGCTGTTGGCTGGTGCGTGGGCCCAGCCGGCGGCCCCCTACGTGGGGTGGGGGCTGCACAGGCCTGAGCCTTCTCCTGGCGGCGGGGTAGTGAGGAGGCCTGGCACTTACTGTGGGCGCCGTCTCGTGTCCTGCAGATGAGACAGGGGGCCTTCCTGGTGAACACAGCCCGGGGTGGCCTGGTGGACGAGAAGGCGCTGGCCCAGGCGCTGAAGGAGGGGCGGATACGCGGCGCGGCCCTGGATGTCCACGAGTCGGAGCCCTTCAGGTGCCTCCCAGCGGCGCCCGGAGTGGTCCCGGGCTCACACCCCACGCCCGCTGCGCCCACAGCGCCCACACCCACCTCCCTGCCCAGGGCTCGGCGTCCTCGGGCTCTGTGTCGGGCCCACACCTGCACTCAGGCGGGCCTCCTCCCAGGGCCCGGCCAGGCCCCAGCAGGCTGGCTTCTGCCGGGGTGGAGAGCGGCGCAGGCCTGTGCTTCTGCCCAGCGCCCAGGGCACTGCAGTGATGGCCGCCCGGTGTGCAGGGCAGCTGGCCCCACAGCGGAGGAGCCTGTCGGGGCAGCACGCCAGCCCGGTGGGGCCTCTGCTCGGGGGCTCACGGTGCTGCCAGGATGGCCTGGGTCTGAGAGCCTGCCGGGGGGGGGGGGGGGGGGGGGGCGGGGGGCACCTCCCACTGCCGTCAGCAGCCCCTGGGCAGGTCTGACCCCTTGGGGGCCCGCTGGGGGATGGAGTTTGGTTCCGGGCAGGGAGGGCACCCTCGACCCTGCCCCCGGCCTCGCACTCTGACCTGCTGTGCTGTCCCAGCTTCAGCCAGGGCCCGCTGAAGGATGCACCCAACCTGATCTGCACCCCGCACGCAGCCTGGTACAGCGAGCAGGCGTCCATCGAGATGCGCGAGGAGGCGGCCCGCGAGATCCGGAGAGCCATCACAGGTGGGCCGGCAGGGCACACAGGTGGGGCGGGGAGGGGGCCGCAGGTGGGCGGCATCTCCTGCTCTTCCCTCAGCCAAGTCCACCTGGGCTGCCACAGGGGTAGGGAGCCAAGACAGGCCTGCCCCAAGCAGACCCCCAACGCAGAGGGGTCAGCCCTGGTCTCGGCGGTGACACACCTGAACCAGCCCTCAGGCTAAGCGGGTGCAGCCCCACTTCTTCCTGATGGGGGGGGTGAGGGGTGGGGTTCAGCACAGGTGCCACTTGTTACTGCCTTTTAAAGAGTCAGGCTGCACTCGGGAGCCCCCTGGCTGGACCTTGTCAGCTGGCCACTGAGATCACTGGGCCCAGAAGACGGGTGAGCTGCGGGCACGAGCTGTGAGGGTGACTGCCCAGACACGGCACCCCGCGAGGGAGGCGCGGCCACAGGGCCACTGCAAGCCACCACACTCCTGGGGTCCCCTCAGTGCAGCTGTTTAACATGGCTCTGTTCTTCGTCTGCCCCCGCTGCACCTCCCAGGCCGGGTCCCCGACAGCCTGAAAAACTGTGTCAACAAGGACCACCTGACAGCGGCCACCCACTGGGCCAGCATGGACCCAGCTGTGGTGCACCCCGAGCTCAATGGGGCAGCCTACAGGTGAGTGAGGCCAGGGCTGCGGGGACGTGTGCACTCACATGGGGCTCAGGGGACATGGAAGGTTGGGGTTGGGGCGTTAGTGCCCCAACAACGGTGGCTCTAGGAACCGCCTGGGTGGAGTCTAGGTAGAAGCAACGCTGGGAGCACCCTAACGGGTGCGTGGGAGGGGGAGGCAGACTGAGGTGGCGGCCTGCAGCCTCAGAGCAGCCCCCTGCCCTCTATGGGCCCCTGTACTAAGGGATGCGGCCACAGAAGGGGGCCTGGCCCAGAGTCCCCCTCCTGGCTGGCCTCACCTGCCATCCCTCCTCTCCCAGCAGGTACCCCCCAGGCGTGGTGGGCGTGGCCCCCAGCGGCATCCCGGCTGCCGTTGAAGGCATTGTCCCCAGCGCCATGTCCCTGTCCCATGGCCTGCCTCCCGTGTCCCACCCGCCCCACGCCCCTTCTCCCGGCCAAACCGTCAAGCCCGAGGCGGATAGAGACCACGCGAGTGACCAGTTGTAGCGCGGATGGAGCTCCAAGCCTGGGCGCTGGCGGGGCCACGCCCCCGGACAGGCGTGCGCGGAGGTGGCCGGGGCTCCAGGGACTGTCCAGGCGCCGGGCGGGGAGGCGACGCCGGCCTCCACCGCGTCGCCTGTAGTAGTCCCTCCGAGGGCCGGCCGGCCGCTGTTGTGTCCTGTGCGTCCTCGTTAAGCAAAAGAAGTTAGTAGTTAATTCTATCATGAATGTTCTTGTCTGTGCACAGTCTTTAGAACATCACGGAGGATTTGTTTGCTTAGCTGTCAGCAGAAGGAAACCCTGGGGAGCATCAGCGGGTCACTTTCAGGTCATTTTTTCTTTTGTACGTTGGAACGTGCCTGGAGCGGGGCAGCTGGCAAACTTCTCAGGACAACGAACCCTTCCCGTTTTTCTTTCTATGCCACACAGTGCATTGTTTTTTCTACCTGCTTGTCTTATTTTTAGAATAATTTAGAGAAACAAAACAAGGCTGTCTTTCCTAATTTTGGCATGAACCCCTTGTCCCAAACGAAGACGGCTCGCGGAGCGGCTGCAAGAGGCCAGGCGCAGCTCTGGCCGTGGGCGCCTGTCCTGGGGGATGCGTGGGGGCCGTCCTGCTGATGTGGTAGGCTAGCAATATTTTGGTTAAATCATGTTTGTGACTGTAACCATTTGTATGAATTATTTTAAAGAAATAAAAATCCCAGAAAGAGCCGGCTCGCCCCGTGTTCTCGGTCCTGCAGTGGTGGGCTCGCGGCGTGTGTGTGTGTGTGTGTGTGTGTGTGTGTGTGTGTGTGCGCGCACGTGCACGCGCGGGTGGGGGGTGGGGAGGTCCCTGGGAGCCCCGCGGAGGGACACGCACATGCACACGCACACACACGGCGTGAGTGCAGTCTTCACGCGCACCTGAGACGTGCGTGGGGCCCATCAGCGCACCTGCCTCAGGCGCCATGACCTGGGGGCAGGGCGGGGCGCAGCACAGATCACGGGGGATCCCCATCTCGTGCGGGAGGAACAGGCTCCACAACACAGGCTGCTCCTCCGCAAACCCGCAGCCGCCGCTTCTCGCGGCCCCTGGAAGCCCCAGCAGCGCCCTTTCCCCCGGCCCCCGCGTGGCCTTGACTCCCCTTCCGGCCGCAGCCAGGGCCGGTGGGCGCCGGGGCCCCGCGGGGCCCCGCACCTCTGCCGCCTTCACCGCCCTGCTCCCCGGCCGTCTTCCCAGCACGGGTCTGCGGGGGGCACACTCCACACACGCGCACTTGAGGGGAACTGGGAGCGCAATGGCGCAGTGTCGCCCACACGCTTGCTGAGCTGTTGGCCGGGGCCGTTCTATCCCACTGCGCACGCGTCTCTCTGTCTCTCTCTCTCTCTCTCTCTCTCTGCCCTCTGCCCTCTGCCCTCCATGTGAGTGCTGCTCCAGCACCCAGAGCTGTGCGGACACAGAGTGGACACGGCCTGGGCCCTGGCAGGAAGCTGGGGACAGGGTGCGAGGTCGAGAGAGGCAGCAGTGGGCATGGAGGAGCCCCAGCTGCTCCAGACCAGGCCCAGCTGGGTCTGCAGAACTCGTCTCCCAGCAGAACCAGCGTCTGGGAGGAGAACTGGGACGAGGGCCAGCTGCGCGGCTGTTCCGGGCCTACCGACCCCGCGGCCCGCACTCCTTCATGAAGAAAGCCATCTGGGGCGCTGGGCGGGCGCCCACACCCCGAGGACCTCAGGCGCTGTGACCAGCGCCGTCCAGGGCTGCCCACAGGCTCCTCCCCTTGGCATAAGGTGTTCAGGCCAGCCTGGGTCACGGCACGGAGCCCCCGCCGCCCTGCCCAGCAGCCCGGCAGGAATGCAGCAACCCAGTGGGTGTCCCTGACCCTCCGGCCTCAGACCTGGCGCACCAAGGGCCAAGCAGGACTCCACTCTGCTGCTGGAGCCCCAATCGCCTCCCTGGACATCTGCGGCCACCTGCCTCCCCTCCAGCGGCAGCCCCAGGGTGTTCCTCTCGGGGGACTGGGTACCCAGGAAACGCAAAAGGACCAGGGGACGTCGCACAGCCCCGCCCACAGCACTGCGCCCCCAGGCTGCCAGAACACCTCCGGTCCCCTTCCCATGTGTTCATGGACATGAGAGCCCGTCGTCCACTGCCCTCCCTCAAGGGCGGTGCCCTTGGCTCGCTGCTTCTACTCAGCAGTGATCTCGGTGACATCGCACCGGGGTCTGTGGTCACGAGCCACTGTTACTTACCCATCCCTCCTTGTGCCTTCCCACCTGTGCTGCTACTAACAGCGTTCAGCCTGTAGCTGGTCCCTGGGTCATTCTGGTGAGATGTTTTCCCAATGCACGCTGTGGGGATGGACCAGTTCTCACTCCCAGCAGCGTGTGGAGTGGTCCTCTCCACAGCCACCCGGACCCTGTGCGTCATCAAACCTCGTGACTTAGTCCATTAGAGAGTAACAAATGGCACCTCTGTGCCAGTTTGCTTGCTTTTCTGCTAGTACTGGTGAAATTGCACACTGACCACGTCCCCATATTCAAACTCTTTGTTTTCTAATTGGAAAATTATGGCTGGTCTTATTGATTCGTAAGAGCTCTTTATATATTAAGGACATCTTACCCAGGAGCTATAAATACAATTTCCTCCTTGGTTATTTATGTAATTGTTTACATACACACTTGTTGTCTCTCTCTGCCACCTGGATGACCAGCCCAGGACAGTAAGGAGTGTCCAACTGTCCAAGCACAATGTGCCTACCCCACCCAGGTCCAGGGTGCAGGCTCAGATGAGATCCTGCCTTGTGCTAAGAGTCCCCATGGAGGGGAGCAACCCCAAACCCACCACGGGCCAGAGGCTGGTCAGGGCCTGGCATGTGGAGCTCGGGCTACTGTTGCTCATGAGGTTCCAGGAGCCTGGCCCATCCATCCTGGGGCGGTGGGGATGGGGGCAGGCGGCTCCTTTCTGTCCTCGGTGATCAGATAAGTTGCTCTCAGCTGAGTTTGTGTCACCCTGGTCACTGGCAACTCCCCCACAGAGGCCAGGCCCCGCAACCTGCTCTGTATCTCCTGACTTGCGAGGTGTCCCCCACATCCACATCCACAGCCCCCAGAGCTCCCCAGCAGCCCTGCGCCTGCTCCTCCATATGGAAGGGAAGGACCCCGCCCTGGCCCTGTCTCCTGGGGGCCCTGTTCCAGGAAGTGGCCCTCCCAGCCTCCCTGACCTGCCTTCTGACCTCTGAGCATGTGCTGTGAGCTGGGCCTGTGCCCACTCCTGCCCAGGCACAGGGAGACAGCCCGGGGCCGGGCTGAGGCGAGGCCAGGGAGAGAGGGCACTCGGGGGCTCTCAGGCTCAGTGTCCCTCCCAGGGCCATTGCCGTCCGCCCAGTACACAGCTCCTTGAGGCCACCCTCGGGGTTTGGTGACCAGGAGGAGGCAGCCCATGGGCTGCAGCCCAAGCTCAGGGCTGGGAGCCAGTTTTCCAATAACGTGGTGAGTGTCTGAGCAAATGGAAGATCCTGGAAACTGCTGGGGAAAACCCGTCCTGGGGAGCAGCCACGCCTGGCAGTGAGGGCGAGTGGCAGCCCTCAGCTCCCGAGGTCACAGAGGCCAGTGCAGAGTGGGCAAGGCAGGGGCAGGCTCAGGCCGCCTCGGTGGGGACAGAGGGGCCTGGCCCCTAGTTGAGGCCTGGGGGCTTGTGTGGTGGGAGGTGGTGTCCTCCGCCCAGGGCCCTGTGCCAGCCCAGCCCAGGGCGTGGGGGCGGAGCTGCCACGCCCATGAGAAGCACGTGCCAGGCGCCCTTCCTCGGGCCCCAGCTGGTCAGCAGGGTAGGCCAGCAAGCCTCCCACTCCCATTCTCCCTCCCAGCCCCTCCCCAGAGGGAGGCAGAGGCCAGTGCAGGACCCCAGTCCCACCTGGGGCCTCCAGGGGAGCTCAAGGTTGGGGGTCAGGGGCCCCAATCCCTGCTGACCACTGAGCCCTGAGCCTCCTCACCCCATCGAAGCCTGTCCAGTTTCAGAGGGGAGCTGCCCGGGCAGGGCCCAACCGGGCGGGGTGTTGGGTGAGTGAGGACAGGCGTGCCGGGAGGGTCCTGGGTTCTCCCGCCTGATCTACACCAGATGATGACCCTCCCGCTGTGGCCACCCCACCCTCTGAGGCCGTGGTCCCCGCAGGGGCTCTTGGTAAACACATGAGATGCTTGGCTGGACGAGAACTGGGCAGGCTCCCAACGGGGCCTTGGGGACAGTGGGCACTGGGTCGTGGCCTGGCCCTGCCGAGGGACACTCAGGCTCCCAAATTCTAACGCCCACCGAGGACCCCCCAGT
Source organism: Lyroderma lyra (assembly GCA_004026885.1). Taxonomy (NCBI): domain Eukaryota; kingdom Metazoa; phylum Chordata; class Mammalia; order Chiroptera; family Megadermatidae; genus Lyroderma; species Lyroderma lyra. The sequence goes on from PVJL010005319.1 coordinate 32,559, forward strand.
GCCAGGCACTGTGCCCTCTCCACAAAGCCCACAGCTGCATGGGCACAAGCTGGTTCTTGTGAAGACGTGGAGATGAGGAGTGGGGGGCCGTGGCCTGGGGGGCCACGCAGGTGCCCACAGCTGTGCTCCGGGCTTGTGGGCACACCCCTCACCCCTCACCCCGTGCAGGCCCAGGAGCGACTGGGGCATTGGGGGCAGCAAGCGTGTGCTCAGAAAGCGATGTCCCCGCGCAGCAGCTTCCAGCTGCAGGAGCTGAGGACCGGCGGCCGGTCCCGACTGAAGGACACACGCCACGTGCCTCGTCTGTGGAAAAGCCCAGAAGAGCTCCCGGGGCCGCCACCAGGGGAAGGGCCCATTCTGTCTGAGACTGGCAGCTGCCGTGTCACGATGACACCGTCCTTTGAGCTGACTAAGCGTGACTCTGTGAGTCGGTAAGTCCAGCAGGTTAACGTCGCAAAGCAGACGAGCGTAAGAGCTGCAAAAGCGCCGGGCGCGCGGCAGGAGCCACCTCGGGCCGCGGGGCAGGTGGCGCTGGCGCGTGAGTGGACAGGGCGAGGCGGTGAGAACCAGCAGGTGAAGGAGCGCTTGTGGCTTAGCAACAAGACAAACCACCGGACTAGAGGGGGCCACGGAGGACACACGGGGGCCCGCAGGCGCCTGGAAGGGCGCTCGGCGTCACCGTCCTCGGGGAAGCGCTTCACCCTCACGGGGACGGAGACGGCAGAGTCGGGAGGTCAGACGGTGGCGAGTGCTGGCGAGGAGGGGCACGCACGCGGGGCGGCCACTGTGGGAGCGGGGCGGGCGGTCCTCAGAACATTAAACGTGGCGTCCCTGGCGTGCACCCCCGAGGACCTAGAACACGGCACCCCTGCAGCAGCGGGGTCCCCGCACGTGCTCTGTGCACACAACAGAGCTGTCCCCATGGAGGGGCGCTCAGTGCTGACATGTGCACGAGCCAGACCGCGCACAGGCAGGGGCCACAGCCCTCTGCCCGCTTCAGCAAGGGCCCTCCTCTGGGCCACTGGGGACACTCTTGGGGGGGGGGCCTGGCAGGGTCCATTCAGGGGACACTCTGGGCACAGAAGGGCTGGGCCCACGCTGCAGGCAGGAGGAGAGGCCAGTGGGGCAGAGGCTGAGCCCCCAGCCCCCAGGGTGGGTTCTGGCCCAGGATGTCCATGGGGGAGCCCCAGCTTTTGTCCACTGCCCACATCCCAAGTTGCGTGGGGCTGGCTGGAGGTGACAGGGTGGGCGCACTAGGGCAGGAGCACCCACACAGGCTGGGGGCGCAGGGCTCAAGCACAGGGGACTCAGAGACGCGCTTTCTGGTCGGGACTTGGCACGGTCCGCCCAGTGATGCGGAGGCTGCTTCACCCCGACGGCGAGGCTGGGGCTCGGCTCCCCCTGCCCAGGCTCCCTGTTTGCTCCGGCTCCTCTCTCTGGCCAGAGGACGTCCCGGATTCTGTCTCTGAGGCTACAGAGACCTCCCCGGGGGACAGCCACGGCCAGTGGGCAGCAGGGCTGGGCTCCCAGGTCGGACGCCCAGGAGACGTGTGGGGGCCTCCCCGCCTGTGCTCGCGAGGCCCGGCCCCCGCCCCGTGCCCTGACCCGGCACCCACGCCCTCGGCAGTGTGCGGAGGGGCGTGCTCAGCAGCTGGCGCGGGGCCCCGCGTGCCTCCGTGCAGAGGTAATCCCTTCCCCGCGGCCCGGGCTCCGCCGTGGCCAGGCTCTGAGTCAGCGGGGCCTGAGGGGCCCTGCCGGCAGCAGGCGGTGGCGGGTCCTGGAAGTGCCCCGGAGTTGGGGGTTTGAGCGCTCATTTCCACACTGTCCCCTCCCCAGAGCACCTTCCCCTCCCGCTCCGACGAGCGTCAGGGCAGGAGCGGAATTTCCACAGGACGCATCTGTCCAAGCCCAGGGGCAGCCCGAAGGGGCGACTGCCGTGAGTGCGCAGAGGGCAGCGCGGAAGGCGGCACGAGATGCCGGGGGACCCCCATGCCCTCCCTGTCCCCGAGCGCTCAGCGGCCTCCGGGTCCTGTCCTCGCCTTTGCCTCTCCCTCCCTCGCAGACTCGCAGACTGGGCGACGGGCCTGCAGCACAGCCTGTCCCTGCTACAGGCCTGGACAACAACTCACTGTGCAGGGCGCCCCAGCCCCGCAGGATCCAGCAGCGCCCCCGGGGGCCACACCACCCACCGATTCTGTCACCAGGGAGAAGGAGCCAAGGGGAAGGGGCGTGCTGAGGCCACAGCCCAGGGTGACAGCCCGGCGGGGAGGCAGGCCCGGCCCTGGTGGAGGGCACTGCCAGGCTGGGCGGGGGGTGTCGGGCCTCAGTTTCCCCCCCGTGCAGAGGCTGTTGGGGCCTCTTCTGTGCTCCGTGCACCCCACACACGTGCACACATACTACATGTGCGCCACCCGACGCGCTAGCGCACGTGCCAGGTACACGCCCACTCCCGCGGCCTGAGTCCTGGCTGACCCTGCCTGTCCGGGCAGCGGGTCGGTGGGCTCACCGGCTCCCCAGCCCACGCCCTCCCTCGCCTCTGCTCACTCTGGGTCCCCACAGCTGTCCGGAGATGTGTCCGTCTGTCTGTCCAGTGGGGAGGGGCCTGGCCCTTCTCCCCCGAGCCCACAGCCAGGCGCGGCTGAGCGCTGCAGGGGGCGGTCTGCCACATCCTCCCCACGGGGTCCTGGGGACAAGGGACAGCTGGGGCTCTGCTGTCGGGGAGGCACACTGCCTGGGCGTTGCACACCGCAGGCCGCAGGCAGGGCCCGTGGGAGGACAGTCCCCCAAGACGGGTCTGTGGTGCGGCGTCCATCGGGGGGGCAGGGTTCAGCGGAAAGGATGCCGGTGCGGGGGCCACGTTCCGTGGTGTGGGCGCTGGCCCCAGACCGGGAAGACGACGGGGCTCTGTGCCCGTCCCTGGCCTGGGAGACATGGGCTGCGGTCAGGCGCCCAGACAGAGCCACAGGCCCACTCCCAAGCCTGGAAAGTCTGAGCAGCCGTGAGCTGGCCCCGCAGCCGTGTGGCCAGACGGTGCGGCTCCAGCCGGCCGGTGGCCTACTTTCTGCCGGGTGCAGTGGGAAAGTGGGTCAGCGCTTGCTCACGGGGCCCAGGGCGGCCTGGCGGCCCCCGCCCCACCTGCAGCCCCCTGCCCAGCCGCCACCACGTGGGCAGGGAAGAGGCCTGGCACACGTGTCTCTGAGACCCCTGAGCCGGCCAGGGTCCTTCTTTCACCCTGTCCTGCTGCCACCCCATGGTGGCTTGTCACCAAGGGGAAACACCGTGCCCTCCCAGGTCCTCCTCGCCCTCCCAGGCCACATCCCTCTAAGCAGAGTAAGCCAGTCTTGTTCTGAGCGACTGAACGAAGGGTCAGCCTCCCACAGACGACCGGAAGTGACAGGGATAGGCAAGGGCCCCCAGCGCCGTCTCACCCGGCCAGGCGGGGCCCTGGGGACTGTGTGGGAACAGGTGGGCGGGGGGCGGGGCGTCCACCTTCTGGGGACAAGGTGAGCGGGGTGTCCTCTGGGCAGAACCACGCACACGGCAGTGTGGGCGCATGCCTGGCACGTGTGCACGGTGGGTCGGGTGGCACACACGTACGTGTGCACGTGTGGGGTTACACACGCATGTGGGCCAGGTGCAGCCCTGTGCAGAGGTGCGTGGAGCACAGAAGGGGCCCAACAGCCTCTGCACGGGGGGGACCCTGAGGCCCCATAGGGAGAACCCCACGGGGGGATCACACACGCCTCGCCCCCGTCGACTCTGCGGCTAAGACGCTTTCTAAAATCCTTTGTTTCTGAAATCCCTTTCTACTTACAGAGAGGCGCAAGAGCGTCTGCCTTCCCCCAGGCCCTCCTGCCCCCCGACGGCGGTCAGACCCCGGCTACAGACCTTGTCCAGATCTCAGCGGCCTGCCCACTTGTGTCCCCCCAGGATGCACGCTGTGCTGTGGCCACTCCCCACCGGCCCTCAGTCCTGGGCGGTTGGAGGGCGCTGGGCAGGCCGCCGTGTGGGTCTGTCTGCGATCATCATGCGTATAGTGAGGCTGGTTCGGCAGGGATCCCACGGCAGCAGGGGACATCGTCCCTCCCAGGGGTCAGGTCAGGGGCCGTGCCCACTGCTGATGTGCCGACGACGGCTGCCTGAGGCCCGGGATGACGCGAGGCGGGTCGCCCGGGCCTGAAGCTGGCCGGGGAGAGACGCCGCACACGGCACAGGCTCTGCAGGAGCCGATCGGACTTGTGGGCGGGCCTACGGGTCTGGCCAGCTGCCCCAGGTCCTCCGCAGCACGGCCCCGTCCTGTCCCCACTCCTGTTCCACCCCACGCTGGGGGTCCTGCCAGCGATGGGAGGCTGGGCAGTCAGAACTCCCGACGTCCTGGGCGTGCCTGGCCACGGCCATCAGCTTGGCCCTGTGGGTCCAGAGGTGACAGTGGTGAGGGCTCTCGCTCAGCCCCTCACGGGCTGTCCGAGGGGGTAGCCACCCTGGAGGCAGAGCAGGACGGGAGACGCGCCCGGGGCCAGCACGGCCTGATGCCACAGACGTGTTCGCACACAACACGAGTGGCCCGTGACGCGCCGGGGAGGGCTGGCAGAGGGCCCCCGGCGGCCACTGCCCTGTGCTCACCTCGGCCGCGCAGACCCACGGCCCTCCCGGCTGGGGGGCACGGCCAGGCCAGGGAGAGGGACGTGCCTGCCGACGGGAAGAGCGCCTTACTTCTCAAGAGCGTGCCGGCAAGGCCTGGACGCACAGGACACCGCAGGGTCACCCTGGGTCGCCGAGGGCGGAGGGCTCTCCCTGACGCAGTCGCCGTGAGCACAGAAGAGCTGGCGCACGCCACCCCCGTGCCCCGTCCGAGGGCGGGGGACCAGGAAAAGGCCAGCAAACCAACCAGGAATCGGAACAGGCGACAAGGCCTGCGTCAGGAGGACGCAGGGGAGAGGGGGCCGGCCGCGCACCCCGACCCACTGACCGCCCCGGCGTGCGGAGCAGGAGAACGGGCGCAGACGGCACGCTGGGGCTCGCCCTGCTCCCCGCAGACGCGCTGCTGCCACGGCAACACATGCGGACGCGGGTGGGGACACGGTGGTCACAGTCCTTGGAGAAAACGGCATTTTCCACGAGGTCCCGACGCTGCGCACTTGGCCGCTAACGAAAACGGGCTCATTACCACCCGACGACCTTGGAGACGCGTAGCAGAAAAAGTGTCAGTTTGTGCCCCGGTCTGAACACCTGGACGCCAACAGCCACCACGTCCCCGGGGGAGCCCTGACATAGGACAGAAAGCAAGCCCGGCGGCGAGCTTCCGGAAAGGCCACAGGAATGTAAACACGCCCCAGCTCGACTGACCCGAACTGGACGAAGGACCGTGACGGAGAGCTCAGACACCAGCGACGCAGGCGCTCTGAGAGGCAGAGAGAGGACGTGGTGACGCCAACGCCAGAAATTAATGGAGCAGAGAACACGTGAAGAGGAGACGACAGAGTCACAGAGAAGTGCTCGGCCCGGCTGACAAGACCGGGCAGTGACGGTCCCTGCTCTGAGTCGGTGCGCGCTGTCGTCCGGGCGCGACGGGGACGGCCCCGGGCCGACCACCCCCTGCAGGTCCCGGCGGCGACGTGGAGGCCTGGAGCACACGGGTCCCTTTCTAGTGAAGAGGAGCCACCCACGTGACGTGAAGTAGGGACAGCGTGAGCGCGGGGGGAACGGACACGCTCCCGGCCGAGGGCGGCCTGGCCTGCAGCCGCGAGGAGCCATCCCCGTGGCATGTGAACCGCTCCAAGACAGATAAAAAGATGACAGACTGCGACTCCTCTCACGGAACCAGCAGACTAACAGAAAAACCTGACGGAGGAGCCACAAAAACAGAACTGCAGCCAAATGCACTCGTGAGGGAGGGGGAGACAGCACCTCGGTGGGAGGCCCACAGAGATGCAGCCAACGCGCAGGAGCTCAGACAAGTCAGGACACACTGACAAGACGTGCGACGATGCCACCGCCGCTAACGACGACACTCGTGAAAGCAGCTGAAGGGACACAGCAGCGGCGACACCGCCCTGCCCCGAGGCCCCGCTGTCCCACGGCCTGCAGGGACCGGGGCGCCGTGCTCAGCCGCATCCTCGCGGAGCCTCTAGCAAATGCGGGGAGACGAGACAAGCAAACAAGTGACACAAACTTTGGGAAAAAGTAAAATGCCTTGTGCCGCTGACATGACTGTCCACCCGGGGACGTCCCTGCACCCTAGTTTAAAAATTAAGTATCAGGAAGAAGCGCTGATGCAAGGTGGACGCCGGCCTGTGCGCAGCTCTGCACCCCTCCTGCAGCAAGCGCTGTGTGGACAGCCGGCTCACGGCAGTCACAGCGCCGTGCAGGTGACCGGGCTGTGCCCCACACCCTGGCAGTGAGGGGACGGGAAGGCCCAAGGCCGTCTTGCACCTGCACCTGCACCTGCACCTGCTGACAGGGGGCGGGTGGGCAGGGGGCCCCTCGCCCTGGGCACGGCCCTCTGCCCGACCAGCCCACAGGTGGCTGAGGAGCTGGGGGGGGGGACGCAGCTGCCCCTCCCCGAGGCCTCATCTTGGAAGTGGCCCATGTCACCCGTCCTCCTGGGCTTCCAAACTGGACGAGCTCTGAATCAAGTCACACGCAGGCAGCCGTGCATGTGCAAGGGGTGTCGTCGCACAGTGACACCTTTCTGGGAACGCGGGTTTGAAAGAGCTCCAGCCCATCCTGTCCCACGTTGTGGGTGACGGCTTTCGGCTCCCACCGCTGTGTGAGCTGCTCCTTTGCAAGGCCACTACAGGGCTGGGTCCTGGGGGCGCGCCTAGCGCAAGTTCAGACACCGCCTCGTGGCTGGGCGGGGTCAGGGAGCGCGGGCATGCGGGGGGACCGCGGGGGGACCTCAGAAGCTAATCACAGAACTCCCACATCACCCCGCGGTCCTCTGCTGGGGGTACACGCAGACGAAGAAAGCCGCGTCTCCAAGAGACGTCTGCACACCCGTGTGCACAGCAGCGGGACCCACCACAGCGGGGACGGGGAGGCGACCCCCGCGTCCGCGCTCGGGACGACGGTGAGCAGAGGCGCCCCGCCCGGGCAGGGGAGCGCAGCTCAGACGCGAAGAGGAGGGGCGTCCCGACACCTGCCAGCACGGTGGACTGGAGGGCAGGATGCCGAGTCCTCACGTCACAGAACCACACACGCGGTAGCCTGCACGCACGAGAGGTCCCTAGAGGCGGCAGATCCGTAGAGATAGTGGGACAGCTGGCCCCAGGGTGGGGAGTTGTGGGTAAAGGGGACAGAGTTTCAGATTTACCCAACGGAAAGGGCTGGGGGTGGGCGGTGCGGCGGCTGCACGGTGTGACTGGACCTGATACCACTGAGCTGGCACCGGACGGTCAGGAGGGTGAAAACAAACCCACAGACAAAATCGTCTCGCAACTTGCTGTCTGTTCTTAGCAAGATTGAGACAAATTTCTTGATTTAAAAGCAACTGAACCCCCCGAAAACCTCGCGAGGACCGCCGCCAGCCTTTTGGTTCACGCCCGGCACTGCCGGTCCCGGGTCTGGACCTCACTGACAAGGTGGCACCGGACCGTCACCCTGTTCACACGCGTCGTGGCAGGGCCGGCGCCCTTCCAGTCGCAGAGCCGATCGAGGACGTTAAGCGAGGGCTCGCTGTACCTAACGAGTCTGTTTTGACCGTTTTCACCTGTTTTCTCGTGGGTTTTACGAAGGAGGGCGTGTGCAGAGGTCCCTGCTTTGCCGCGTTTGCTGAGGCTTCTCGATCTGGACGGGACGCGTGGTGGGTGTGACCAGACACAGATGGCCTGTGTTTGCGGGGGGCCGCGACACAGCGGCGCGCAGTCTGTGCTTCCAGCCGGACGGAAGGTCTGGTCCTCCCAGACCTGCGGCTCAGCAGCCACGGCTGGCAGTCTAGGCGATGCTTGGCTGGAGTCCTAGGTTTTCTGCTGCCCTGGCCAGCCAGGCATGGCCGCAGGGGTCCTGCTGACAGGGCGTCGACCAGGCAAGGCCCCCACTGGGCATGAGCTCCAGGACCCCCGACCAGCGGTCAGAAGTGCGTGGGAACACCGAGACTGCAGTCCCGCGGGGGGCCCGGCGGTGGGCCAGCGGCAGGCTCGCTGCAAGTCCGGGCGCGGTCCCCGGGGGCCCCGGCGGCAGCCCTCCTGCACACCGGCGGAGGCCCCGTCTGTCTACGGGAGTCAGGCTTCTCTGCCTGCAGGAGCCCTGACGGAAAGCAGAGCCAGGTGGGACAGGGCGATGCCCAGCCGCAGGGAGGACAGCTCAGCCTCCAGGGCGGGGACGGCCCGGGACAGTGGTGTGTGCGAGGGCCCGTGGGGATGCCTGGTGAGCCTGTGTGACTGGCAGCGTCCCCCCAGGGAGCAGACACAGGCCTGTGTATGTGTACCCTGGAGAAGACAGCCTGGCCACCAGCCCGAAGCAAGCCTGTGCCATGCCCAGGGGGGCCCCGAGGAGCCCGTCACGCCAGGCCGACAGGGTCCTCGGCCAGAACCCCAATGGAGAGGTGGCCAAGGCCGTCTAGCAGCCTCCTGGGCCCTGGGCTCCAGGCCCCACGGCATGGCCACAGCGGGGAGGGCTCGCCCAGCACACCCTGCGTGCCCACCCAGTCGGGATGGACTTCACAGCTGCCCAAGTCCACACTAAGGTTGGACACCTTTTAACACTGCCACTGTCCTGGGGGTGGGCCTTTCAGTGCTCATCCGTGTTAACACTGACCTGAGTCCGAGCAGGCACTGAAGTGGGGGGTGGGGGGTAGGGGTCAGGGGACACCCACTGCAGCTTTTAGAGTCATGTGGGGGTACAGAGAGGAAGCATGGGGTGCAAATAGGGGGTGCACACAGGCAACAGGAGGTGTATATAGGGGGTGCACACAGGCAGCAGGGGGTGTAAGCAGGGGGTGCAGACGGGCAGCAGGGAGTGCAGGCGGGCGGTGAGTGAGAGACTCAATCTACAGAAGGGACTGTGACCTCCACAGCCTCGGGGAGCAGGGCTTTCGTCTATCGAGGGCACTTCTGTGTCCCCGCTGAGACCCAGCAGATACTGGACACGTGTTAATGAATGAAGTCACGGTGGGGGGAGGGGTCCCTCTGCGGTGTCCCAACGCTGCTCTGCTTGGCCTCAGCAGGAGGTGGATGCACCAGAGTCCAGGACTCACAGGAAGCTGGCTCCCCACCCAAGGCCCAGCCCAGACCAAGGGACCTCAGGTCACCTGTCCCTGGACCTCTCCGTGCCCTGCTCTGAGTATGGCAAAGAAGGGGGCCCCTCCTCGTGTCCCACTGTGTCCCGAGTTCATGCTGAGGGGACACCCCACCAACAAAGGAAGCACCCCGGCCACACTCTTCCAGGCCCTCCCTGGGCCGGGCCCCACTGGCCACACATCCCAGGTGGAGCCCTTCCTGATGACACTGGGCCTCTTGTGAGACAGGGCGAGCCCTGGGGCCACCCTCCACCAGCCGCGGACAGCGGGCGGGAACTGGACTGCGCCCGAGCAAACGTCAGCAGGGCGGGTGGGCCTCTGCTCACTTCTGGCCTGAGAAGGCACCCTGGGCCACGTCCTGCTTCTGAGGAGGCGGCGTAAGAGCTGAAGATGCATGCCGTCCACCCGCGTCCCCTCGAGTGTGGGGTCCACATGGATCCCCAAGGCCGTGAGTGTGCTGCCCTGTCCAGCTGCGCCCACCAGGGCCCCGCACACAGCACCAGCACAGCATGGCTCTCCGCCAGCGCAGGAGCCAGCCCAGAAAGACCGGCATGTGGGGGGACATGGCCACTCTTGTCACAAAGGAGCTCTTTTCCTAACATGTCCTCCTTGGGTGCCGTGCAGGGCTTTGCCTCTGTGCTGTAAGTGAGCTGAGTGTCCTGGCTGCCTCTCACACCCCACACAAGCTCCCCGAGGGTGTGGGTCCTGCCTCCCGGCTGAGACTGTCCCAGGCCCGAGGACCCCCCTCTCTGGGCTCCTGTCCCTTCAAGGGCAGCTACTCTTGTTGGTTCTACTTGTCTTCTCTCTCTGAACGTGTGGAACATTAACATGGTTGCAAAAATTAGAATGCTTTCTGTTTAAGCTTAAAAGCTCCTGGCCGGTTCTGAGGGGGCAAGACCTCCGTCCCCACTCCCAGTCCCCAGATCTGGTGACGCAGGTTCCAGAAATGTTTTCCTGACGGCAGCAGAGATAACCCTCAGAGCCTGTCAGTGTGTCCTGCGGGGGTGCCAAGCATCCTGGCCGTGTGGCTGGGCAGCTCCTTGCCCTGCAGGAGGCCACAGAAGCCCAGAGCCCCGGGGCCCCACTCCCCAGATACCTTGAGCTCTGGAGCTCAGGCTGGGACTGGCTGGGACATGCTGGCTGTGGCACCACCCCCAGGGAGACACAGGAGGACTGGATGGGAATGCAGAGCAGAGGGAGAGGGGAGGGGAGGGCGGGAGGAAGACAAAGGAAGGGGTGCGGCGAGTGGAGGCGCCCGCCCGAGGGGGGGAGTGACCTCAGCGCCGGAGAAGCCTGCGCTCAGCGGCAGAGAAGGGCCGGGCAGCTCCGAGCTCCGCAGCTCCTCTCTCCCACGCTCTGCCTGCCGGACCGACGTGGTAGGGGAGCCGTCCTCCGCACACGGGCGCTCTGGGCTCTTGTGGGACCCTCCGCTGCACAGCCCGGCTGCCGCCTCCCTGCTCCTGCTGGGTGAGTGCCTCGTGTGCCTGTCCCTGCCGGACCCCTGCAGCACCGCAGAGGGGGGCCCCAGGGCGCCGTGTGGCGCAGTTCTCCCCTCAGGGTCCCAGGCCCCTGGGGAGGACGCGTGGCCGGGAGCAGGGCTGTAAGCTCGTGGTGCCACGCCGCACGGCTGCCAGGCTCCCTGGGCTCCTGCAGACACGCCCGCCGCCAGAACAGGCATCAGGCCAGGCCTGAGCCAGAGGGGGAGCAGGACTCACGAGGAATGCTCAGGGGCCACCCGTGTCCCCGTGTGGAGGGCACCCCGCAGGGCAGCTGGGGACCAGGGTGCCAGCCGGTGGTGCTCTCCCTCCTCCCCCAGGTGATGGGAGCCCCCACCCCGGCCACCGCCCAGGCCAGGGCCCTCTGGGCTCTCCTGCTGGCCACGCTGGGCTCCGCGGCCAGCCAGCCGCTGGGGGGCGACCCCGTGTGTACAGCCCGGCCCCTGGCCAAGTACAGCATCACCTTCACGGGCAAGTGGAGCCAGACGGCCTTCCCCAAGCAGTACCCTCTGTTCCGGCCCCCCGCACAGTGGTCCTCCCTGCTGGGTAAGCACAGCCCTGCCCCCGCCCGGGAGGCGGCGTCCCCCATAGCTGCACGGGCTGGAGGACACTCTCACCCCTTCGCTTCAGTGCAAGAAACACGTGCTGGGCGCCTGCCAGGGTGGGCCTGGGCCCTGGGGGCGTGGTGGGGGCACAATGGATAGAGCCACGGGGGGACAGGGACGCCAGTCCCACCAGCCAGCGTGAGGCCGCAGGACGTGCCCCGAGACAGGGAGGGGGCAGGTGCCCTGGGGCGCTGCTCAGGTGGGCGGCCCACAGGGGCAGCACACAGCTCTGACTACAGCATGTGGAGGGAGAGCCAGTATGCCAGCAACGGGCTGAGGGACTTCGCGGAGCGCGGCGAGGCCTGGGCCCTGATGAAGGAGATCCAGGCGGCTGGAGAGCAGCTGCAGAGCGTGCACGAGGTGTTCTCGGCGCCCGCCGTGCCCAGCGGCACAGGCCAGACATCCACAGAGTTTGAGGTCCACGCCAGGCACTCGCTGGTGAGTGGTGGTCAGCGGAGGCAGGGCAGGGGTGTGTGCTGTGCAGGCCGCCTCGCTGAGCACCTGGCCCCCCAGGTGTCCTTTGTGGTCCGCATTGTCCCCAGCCCCGACTGGTTTGTGGGCGTCGACAGTCTGGATCTGTGTGACGGGGATCGGTGGAGGGAGCAGGTCACCATGGACCTTTACCCACATGACGCAGGGACCGACAGTGGCTTCACCTTCTCCTCCCCCAACTTCGCGACCATCCCACAGGACACGGTGACCGAGGTGAGAGGACCCAACCCCTCGGGAGGGGTGTGTGTGTATGACAGCACTGGCCACTCGGGGGGCTCCCATAGCCCAGCTCTGCCCCTTGTTCAGATGGCACCGTCCACAGGGTCCCAGCGAGCAGGGTGCAGGCCTGCCCAGGAGGGGGTGCGCTGCACTGCAGCAGCATGAGGAGCCAGGAGGGGGCTGCAGGGGGCCGTTCCCCATGAGTCACACAGGCCCAGAATCTGTCTTCTGCACACACACACGCGCACACACACACACACGCACACATGTGCAAATACACATGGGCATGCACACGCACACACACCCACGCGCACACCTACACCTACACATACGCACACACATGTGCACACACATGTGCAAATGTACACACACATACACATGGGCACGCACACCCATGCACACACGCACACACACATGCGTGCACACACGTGCAAATGCACACACACGCACACATACCGCGCACACATCCGTGCACACGTGCAAATGCACACACGTGCACACATATGTGCGCGCGCACACCCATGCACACACGCACACACACGCACACGTGGCAGCTGCCGTGGGCTCTGGGTTCTCAGCGCTGCTGACACTGCCCCGTCCTCCCCCCAGATCACCGCCTCTTCTCCCAGCCACCCGGCAAACTCCTTCTACTACCCACGGCTGAAGGCCCTGCCCCCCATCGCCATGGTGACGCTGGTGCGGCTGCGGCAGAGCCCCAGGGCCTTCGTCCCGCCCTCCATGCACCTGGTAGGAAGGGGCAACGAGATCACCGACAGCCTCTCAGGTACACCCAGTTCCCACCCCGACGCCAGGACGCCACCTGGCTCCCTGCCCCTGACAGTGGTGATCCTGGGCCAAGCGCTCAGGCTCATGGGAACCGCTGCATCGTACACGGGGCTTGGGGGACAGAGCGGCACTTGGGTGTGTCACACGGGGCCTTGCACAGCCTTCACCGGACCCCCAGCCTCCTGCTCTAGCGCCCCCCCAACCCTTAGGAGAGCCCTTAAAGCAAGTGCGTACCCTGTGGAAACAAAGTGGCTCTCAGAGGCCAGGCATGCCCAGGAGAGGACCATCTGTGGAGTGGCAGGGATGGCACTCCCCCGAGGCCAACTGTGTGCCCACGTGACCCCACATGGCACAGCAGTCCAGGACCAGAACACATCATCCACTCCGATGGCACTAGCCCATGGCAGACCCAACTTGCAACTGAGGCCACCTAGTTCTGAACCAGGCTCTTGGGTGTGACATGCCCGCCACCAGGGGTGCCAGGAAGGGAGTCACACCAGGGAGATGCTCTGGTGCTGAGCTGACCCAGGGCACCATGCTCATATGGGCCACGGGAATCTGCGTCTCTGAGCACTCAGTACAGGATGACACGGGTCCCGGGGGTCAGAGCACTCAGTACAGGATGACACGGGTCCCGGGGGTCAGAGCACTCAGTACAGGATGACACGGGTCCCGGGGGTCAGAGCGTTTGTGGCACAGCAATGTGGGTTCTGGGAGTTCAGAGCGTTCAGTGGGAGCCACGCGGGTTCTGAGAGATGTGGCAGGTGGTTGATTCAAACTCTGAACTGAGGACTGAGCTCCTGCCCAGCACTTGTGACCGGAAGTGAGGTGTGAGAGGCCCTGGTCCCCGTCAGAGTGCCCATGTGGCCCGGGGCACAGTGGCAGGAAGGACACGTCACCAAGTCCGCCTTCCCCAGCCCAGGGGACGCTGGGAATGTCAGTGGAGGTGGCACTGCCCACAGGGGCAGGGCGCCTGTATGCCAGGTGCTGGTGGGCGTGGGGGCCGCGCTCCCCCCGCAGTCAGCTCCAAAGCGCAACAGGGCCTGTATTCGTAGCAGGAGGTCGGGACCCTCAGCGTGTGCCCCCACAGCACATGTCACCACAGGAGCGGCTCCTGGGAGTGTGAACACAGCGGAAAGTCTTGCAGGGGCTCCTGCCGCCGCGATGCCACAGTGCACCCCCAAAGCCCCAGACAATGGGGACAGCATCTGGCTCTTAGCGTAGAAATATTAGGTGAAGTCATGCTTTCTTAGGAGATGCGTCTGGTGGCACCTTCTCGCAGCCACCTCTGAACCATGCTGAGAAAGGCAAGGGTCTCCTCCCTATTCAGGACCACTCAGGTCCCTTCTGCCCCCATGGGCACCCCTGCCCTCAGCTCACGGGTTCCCCTGTGCTTGCTCAGTTCCAGAAACACCGCTGGACTGTGAGGTCTCCCTGTGGTCCTCCTGGGGGCTATGCGCAGGTCCCTGTGGGAAGCTGGGAGCCAAGAGCAGGACCCGCTATGTCCGTGTGCAGCCCGCCAACCACGGGGCGCCCTGCCCCGAGCTGGAGGAACAGGCACAGTGCGTCCCGGATAACTGTGTGTGAGTCCCTCGACACCCTGTGGCCAGGTCGGGGCCGCACAGAGAAGTGGGCCCAGAGGGCAGTGCCATCACCTCTCTGAGCTCCACTGCTGACCTGTCCCCCTGCGCAGACGCGCTGGGCCACGCGGCTGACCTGTCCCCCTGCGCAGACCCGCAGGGCCCCACACTGACCGGCCCTCTGCGCAGACGCGTTGGGCTGGCGGGGACGCCATGGACAGGTGCCTCCTTTCTGCAAGCCCTCCCTGCGGCCCCATGTCAGAGCTCGGCTGTCGTGGAGGCTCACCGTCCGCTCTGAGTCACACGCGTGGGTCGCTGGCGTGCATGTGGGGCCCGGTCATGGGCACTGCAGGAGGGCTGGCACCCCCATCCAGGAGCTCCAACCCCCATGGCCATGAAGCAGCTCGGAACTGGGGCACAGGAGCCCCGAGGCCACCGCAGCTCCCTGGAGCAGGGCTGCCACACCAGCTCGCTGTTCTGGGTACCCAAGCAGGCCACGCCGCGGGAGAGAAGTCAAGGGGGCAGGCTGGGCACCTCACCTGGCACTGCCTTACTGACCTGTGCACCTGAATAAAGACTGTTTCCTGACATTGGTGACATTTCCTGAACGGGCACCAGGCAAGGGCAGAGTGAGCAGACATGGGGCTACACCCCGCCCCTGGAGTAGGGTCTCCCCAACAGAAGGGTCACCCCCAGATTTCACAGAGGAATGCGCGGCAAGTGTCAGAATAGCGTAAGAAGGATGCTCAGACCCAGTGTGTACACTCAGCAGGGAAATGTCCCCTCCTCCAGGCCACTGACCACCGAGGCCCCCGACCTTGCAAGGACGTCCCTGAGGGCTCACTGCTTATCCCCTGCCCTCGTCTGAGGTCAGAGGTTTGTGACCTCGTGCTACCACCGTGCATCCATTGAGCAAGGCTGGGGACAGAAAAGGCCAATGTCCCCACAAAGGACACTTTCCTACCCATCCTCCTCTTGCTTAGAGTCCCCTTGCAGCATCAGATCCCACTGCCCTCCCCACCGCCACCCCCAAGGCCCTGTCCACTCTGCTGAGTCTTGGAAGCTTTCTCCCCCACACAGAGATGCTGCTCGCCACCTCCCGTGTCCCCAGGATCACACCTCCCGCCCTCACTCAGAGAGGCAGTCTCGTGTCCCCACGGGCTCGGCCCTCCCACACCCCCTCAGGAGACCCCACATCCAGCCTCAGCACACTCGTACAGGGACATCTCCACAGCAGGCCCCCTCACGAGCACACAAACGTCCCCCTGGGCCTCTCCTTCCCACCAGGCCCCCTGCGGCCGTGCCTGTCTGCAGCGACGCATCTGGGAAGGGCCTGGCGTTTCTGTGTCCGGCGTCTGCCCTCCGGGGCTGTCGGGGATCGCCGTGTTGGGGCCGCGCTCCTCGCCTGTCCTCTTAGCCCTCTCCCTGGACACGTCACCTCCTCTGGCCCCCAGGTCCCAACCCCATATCCCCACTCTGGCTGGGCGATGCCCTTTCCCCTCCCTGATACCCCCCCATCCGCTACTGGCTTCACCTCCTTGGACTCAACCCTTTCCAGAACAGATTCAGGTCCCCAGGGCCACCTGGACCCTTGGCCTTGGGGAAGAAGGGGTGAAAGCAGCTGCCTGTGACCCATTCTGCCCCAACAGGAGCAGAAGCCCAGCTCGAGCCAGGGCATCTGCTGGTGCCTGCACGTGGGGCAAGCAGACGGGGGGCGTCTGCTGAGCAGGGACTTTCCTGCCGATGGCCTGGGCATACCACCTGGGGGCACGACTTGGAGAGGCTTCGTGACCGGCACGCCCCAGTGGGGTTTGGGCCTCACACCTCACAGGAGCCCAGGAAGAGCCTGAGTCATGCAGGGCGTGGCCCCTGCACCGAGCGAAGCACCACATGGGTCTGTCTGCTCATGACATCCCTGGTGACAGCCGCACGGCACAGTGCAGGCATGTGGCAGACACCACGGGTACTTGCTGAATGAGCGAGAGACTCACCTCACTTCATTCGTTTGCAGGAGTCGGGACCCTGAGCACCTAAAATACTAGACAAAATGAGATACTTAAAAGAAAATATAATGCACTGAAGTGGTAGAAGGTAGGGAACTCCTAAGGCCAAAATGACAAGCAGCCCCTGGGTCAGTGGTCCGTGCAGGAGCCACGCTCCACCCTGGGTCCCTGCTGGCCTTCGGCGCCTTCGGCCTGGGGTGTCTGAGGCCCTCTGGCAGCACCGCCAGTGTGGGAGGGAGCAAACAGCTGGCCTACAAGGGAAGAGCTTTTCTTGTCCTTGGCTCTACACAAAGAAGAAAAGAATCGTCCTTGAAATTCCCAAGTATTAGCCCACATTCCCATGGGCGTGCAATCTGAAAAATCCGCTTTAACCTTCAGCTTGACAATCCCTGGGCCGGAAACGTCCCAGGGCACCTGGAACAGATGAGCACAAATTCTCCCTGGAGACCCCACTGTGGACTCAGGACTCAAAGAACTTCCATCACAACACGAGCTCACAGTCAAATCCCACCAAGCCCATGGGCAATGCAGCAGGACACCCCTAAATCACAGGAAGTGACCAGTGCAAAATCAGACCCACAAAGTGCTGTGTTGGGATGATCACACTCCTGCTGACCGTGTGATCCACGCCTGAGCACAGAGCTCCGAGGATGCTGCAGGAGCAAGTGCGTGACAAGGTGACAGACTTCAACCTGAACAGAAGGCGACACACTCCAGTCACATGACAGACTGGCAGGCTGGACTCACAAGAGCATGTGCTACAGGGTGCTAGAAGGTGGGGGAAGACACTCTCTGCTTCCTCCCTTCCAGAAGGGGGTGGGGCCCTGGGCAGGGGACAGAAACCACAAGGGTCATTTGGGGCCAGAACATTTGCTGCATGTGTGAGATGCTCCAGACCCCAAAGAGCACATGAACATGGAGGTGCCTTTGCCAAGAAGCCACCTGGGGACACCCACCCTGGAGAGGACCTGAGACCTGCAGTTGACTTGGAAACAGTCTTTGTTGTGTTAAGGCCCTGAGTTTTGAGGAAGACAGACGACAGAGGTCAGGCAGTAAAGGAATCCTGTGCGAGACAATGCTCAGGCTCTGCAGCAGGGGGGACAGGACACCACTGCAGGCAATGGTGGTGATGACGGTGATGGTGATGGTGATGGTGATGACGGTGACTGTGAAGGTGGTGATGATGGTGATGATGATGGTGACAGTGATGGTGATGACGGTGATGGTGACAGTGATGACAGTGATGGTGGGAATAATGATGATGATGGTGATGGTGGTGATGATGATGATGGTGACAGTGATGGTGGTGATGGTGGTGACAATGGTGACGGTGGTGGTGAGGATAGTGCAGGACACTCTTTCAGGAAGGTGGATGGGGACAGCCTCAATGACGAGCCCACCTCTGAGCAGAGCGCTGAAGGAGAAGAGGAGGAAGTCTCTATCTGTCAATGAGTGTCCAAGGCAGGGAAACAACAGAAGCAAAGGCCTCACTGTGTTGGGGAGACAGCCAGGAGGCCTGCAGCTGGCAGAGAGGGTAGGGGCAGCCTGGCAGGAGGCCCGGTCAGACCGGGAGTAAGCTTCTGCTCCCAGTGAGATGAGAGATGAGGATGGGGGGCGGGAGTCCCAGTGTGTGTGTGTGTGGGAGTCTCAGCAAGGCTTTGAGTGAGAAGTAACAACTTCGCAGTGTGTGATCTGAAGACTCATCTGGTCATTCTGAGAGCAGAGTGCAGGGGCAGGAAAAGGGAGCGAAGCAGAGACAGTCACTAACCCACAGAAGAAGGAGGTCCGGCCACAGAGGTACAGGGAAAGAGGTAAGAAATGAATGAATTCCGGCTGTATTTTGATGTAAAAGCAACACAGATATTCACAGACCAGCATCTAACAGGACTGCGGAGATGTCTTGGTCAACCCTGTTCACAGCATTGAGTTCAGAAAGGTTTGGTTCAGCTCGCTCAGCCCAGGGACAGGGAGGGGGTGAGTGAGGACAGGGTCAGTGCTGTGGGTTCTATGGTGCTATCCTTTACTGAATAGTTGAGGGACACTGGGCCAACCGAGGTTGTCCCAGCACCTGCAGTGACTCCTGCAGGCCTCAAGCTGCACTCCAAGCGGCTGCAGGCTGGGCCCAGTGGGTGGCAGGACCCAGAGCCAGTGCGGCGAGGAAGCAGTGCAAGTGGTCAGCAGTGCCAACTGCTCGGGGCAGCAGGATCAGGGGGCTGGTCCGCCGTGCTCAGCAACACCAAGCAGGCGATGGGGGCTGGGACTGCGGCGTTGGTGGCATTGCAGGGAAGAAGGCAGAGAGCAGGACAGTGGTCAGTGACGGGAGGTAGCCTCCTGGCAGAGTTAGTAGACTGAAACTTCACATACCACCCACTTCTGGCCAAACTCCACTAAAGCTTCAGAAAAGAACATTCAGAGGCCATGGCCCACGCACTCTAAGGGGACATCCTCCACCATGCAGCACAAATGGGCCCTAAGCGCTGAGGGAGACACCATCTGAGACACTGCCCTTCTCACCGGAGGCAGGGGAGCACTCTCGGTCCCTCCTCCCACTTCCACAAATAAGAAAACACAAAACTGGACCTGGGGCTGGAGGCCAGCGGAAGTGAGCAGCTGTGGCTGAGCCTGGCCAGCAGTGGAGTCAGGAGGACAAGCCCGGCACTCCCACGCTGAGCGGGGCCCCCGAGGACCGCGGCGTCCGTGATATCAGTGAAGAGCAGAAGCAATTCTCTCTGGAGGAACCTCTCCCAACTGCCAGTGCGGGGTCAGGCCTCCCACCAGTCCCAGTCCCCAGCTAAACAAAACAAGTCAGCACGGCCGACTGAAAGTCAGCAGGAGCGTCCCAACAGATTCAGACGCCCAAGACGATGAAATTGGCGGAAACACAACAGGCACGACGAAAACGACCCGTCAACGAGGGGTGATCAGAAACGCAGCAGCTGTGTGGACGGACAGGCCCCAGATGGCGGGTTAGGGAGCTGAGCCAGGCTCGCCAGAGCAGAGTTAGTGCCCTGATAACGCCACCCAGAACGCGGCGCCCAGGAGGAGGTGGACCCTTTCAGAAAGACATGGAAGGTGTGACGAGAAGGTTTAAAATGCTTTAAACCTGGAACTCAGAAGGATATAATGGGGGGCATGGACAAGAGACGTTCTGAAGAGAAAATAGCGCCAACATTACAGAACCAGCTAAAATAAGGAGGCATCCTCAGAACCGAACAGGACAACATGTCCCAGACGGGGCAGACAGGAGCCGCCCGCGCCCGTGCGTACCACGGGGCACAGGACCCGAGAGGGCCTGCACAGGCCCCGGAGGACAGGCGAGGCCCCTGTCCCTCAGAGGAGCGACGACTGGGACGACAGCCCCTTCCCAACAGCGGCCGAGCGAGTCAGAAGGTGGTCAAAGGACACAGTCAACATGTCAACCCAGAGTTGTAAGCTCGACACCGTCTTTCAAGCATGGGGGCTTCCGCCCATGTTTCGATGAACAAGAACAGAGAGGTCACTGCCAAGAGAGCGGCGCGCTGAAGGAACGGACAGAGGTGTGGTTCGGCCCCAGGTGTCTCCCAGCCTGTCCGCTGACAAAGCTGAAAGGCGGTGACAGCCCAGGAGACTCCGACGCCCTCTGCACAGTGTTTTTACACAAAAGGAGCCGAAACCGGGGGAGCCATGGAGCAGGCAGCACCTCGAGGTGAGACTCTGCCCCCACCTGGACAGCAATCACAGGGGCGGAACCTGTCTGATGGAATTCTTCTGGAACTCCGGAGTCTGTTGCTGGCTTGCAGCCTCCAGGGGAAGAGGTGGGCGGTAAGGTACAGGTAACTTTTGGTCAATGTCAGCTAAGCAGCAGCTACCCATCCCCCACCCCCAGCCGGCAGCCATGCCCGTGCTCCTGGGGCGGCCTACATGCAGCTTGGTGGGCGAAGAGAACCTCGTCCTCCAAATACCAGGGATCTGTGAGCTGCTACCAACAGAGGTGCAACAGGTAGGCAGCCCCTGCGGTTGCTCCTCCCCCTCGTTACAAGCCCACCGGCTCCCGCTGAAGTGCCAGCCTGGGCATTTAAAGGGCCGGTGCCCTTTCTTACCCTCATCTTTTCCCACTTTTTCTCCCTTCAGGAGCCAGATGTTAAAGACAAGGAATAGAAACAACTGCACATACAAGGACTAGAAGGTGACTGTGCACGCCCAGGGAACGTCTCGGAAGACCTGAGAAGACCTTAGTTCACATCTCACATGGTCCTCGACACAGAGACCACCTACAACAATCACAAAACACCACAAAACCTCAAACCCGGGAAAGGGGGGAGGGTCTCATCTGCAGAGATGTCACATTATTGGCTCCAAGTGTCTAGGAAAGTACGGACTGGTTAAATCAAACCAAAACAACAGAAACTGTACCGGAAAGCGATCGAATGGCAGGTCTACTAGACAGAGACCTTTTAAAAGCTGCTCGAAGACACAGGGCAATGTCCAATGTCCATTCCCACGGGGCGCTTACGTGAGATGTCACCACTGGGGGGAGCTAGGGGATGGGCACATGGGACCTCTCTGTGCTGTTTCTGTACGTATTTCCAAATAAAAAGTTCAAAAAACACATAGGATGCCAGAAGAGAAAGGACCTCGTCGATCACACTGGGTGGCTTTAGCACCCTTTTCTATGAGGAAACTGAGACTCAGTCTCGTTCAGGGCGAGGCCTCAGTTAAACTGGGGTGCTCTCGGCCTGGCTGGAGTCTAGTGCTTGTCCCAGCAGCCTGCTCCCTCCTCTGCCCACACACCCAGCAGCCACCCCCCTCCCCCAGGACACGCCTCACTTCCCCCGCCCCCCTCCTGCGGAGCAGAGAGGCCGTGAGAAAGTGGCCGTCTCCGTCCGGTCCCTGGGCTCGGCGCCCTGTGGCTCCCTCCAGGCCCATGGTATCTTTCATTCCATTAGGACACTTTTCAAATCTTTAAAAAGTCACCGATCAGAAGGCGTGCTGATGTCATCATGCTTAGGGAGGTCCCAAGGTCCAGATGTCTTGTTCCCTGGGACTTGGTGCAGTCACCTGCCCGCGTGTAACCACCATGTGTCACTTCTCACGAGAAAATCGATTTACAAACTTTTCCAATGAGATATAAGCACTCAATCAGCACCATCACCTGCAAATAGTCCATTTCAAAGAGAGCACCAACCGGAGTGGCTAATGCAACAGAAATGCAAACGTTACCAATTCTGCTGAGTTTCTGTGTTTCACTTTCAACTGCCTTTTACTTCCACGTGGGGGAGCGAGAGGAGAAATGCATCATAGAAGACATTCCAAGTGACACTCTGGTCACAGGTAGGTAAAATGCCCTCTGCGGAATGTTGAACTCAAGTGTCCTTTTGTGTACGGCGCTAACCTCGCGGTGTGTGGTGTTGCTCTGGAGACAGTTTATCAGGTCATGCAGACCCAACATGGAAACAGCCTTGCGAGAGGATTGCATAATTCCCAAAACAGGAAGCCCCGATGCACCACCACAGACTGCAGGCATGGTTTCTTTTTCCGGTTGTCAGGGTTCCTTCAGTAAAGGAATCAGAGGCTGTTAATCACATGGACTGTGGCTGAATTCGCAGGGTCTATGTCAGGGCTCTAGACTGGCCCAGGGACGTGGGCAACGCAGGACACACAGACGTGCCCTCTGAACTTCAGCCTCCCGCAGGGAGGGGTGCTGGGGGCACACGTGTGCAGACCTGAGACGCCCCAACAACAAGCTCTATGGCTAGCGGAGGAAGAAGCAAGCGCCAGGTCTCAGAGCTGTGTGGAAAACCTAGGTATGGTCAGCTGTGATGGTCAATACGTCAGAATCCACATCCAATTCTGTGATTTTAATGCAAAACAGGGACAGAAAGGAGCAGGATGTATATCTGGGAGTGGTCTTTATCAAGGCTGACCGTGTGACCACGTCCAGTTCACTCTGTGTTCAGCTGTATCGACTGCCCCTCGCTGGCCCTGGCTGTTGCAGCAGGGTGACCAGCTTGCAGAGTCATGGTGCAGCGAGCATGGAGGCCGAGAACAGGTGCCACGTGGGAGGGACTTTGGGACGCGTGGAAGGGAGAGGACGCAGGGTGTTGTTGGAGCCCACACTGCTGTCGCAGTCCCTATGGGAAGAAGCTGTTTGGGACTGCACAGAGTAAACAAGGTGCCCAAGTCCAGGTCCCAGAGCTGCCACCTAGTCCTAGTAACTACGTGCCCCTAAGCAAGCGACCTAACCTCTCTGCATCATTTGTAAAGCAGGATAAAAATAATGACACCTACTTCTCACAGTTATGGTGACAACTGAATTAGTATCCGTCAAGCTGGCAGGACCTAGCCAGACACACGGGACATACTCTTAGTGTTTGCTCGTGTCCCCTGACCCCGAGTCCCTCATCCCAGGGACGCTCTGACTCCAGGGTGAGTAGCTTCTGGCATGTGGCTGTTTTCCTAGTAATCTGTGATTTTTTCCATTTGCACTTGAAGGGATGGAGGACAAGTAAGAGGGACCAGAGTAGCCTGTCCCACCCCCACTGCCTTGTGGCCCACCAGCCTAGGCACATGTGGCAGTGAGCCCGGGAACTGCCGGCCACCAGGCACATGTGGCTGGGCGGTGTCCACAGGTGCGCAAAGAACACGTCTCAATGTGGCTGTCCTCCCACCCCCAAGTCAGGAGTCTCTTTTAGCCCTCAGCTCCATGGACACTGCAGCCCACCCCTTCCCTGTCCTGCCTGGTCCTGCCGTTCCCCAACTGCCCACTCCTGCCTCCCTCTCATGCCCCCGTGTCTGAACTCTGCATTTTGTGTGTCAGCAGCCATTACCCCACACAGTTATTCAGGGTCGGAGCTCAGCTTCTGAGGTTTACTGTAGCTATAGGGAAAATCTGGAAGCATGTCAGGTCACAAGCTTTAATTTTCTTTAAAAAGGAAAGTGGTCCTAAAATCCCAGATTGTGTAATATGCTAATAGAGGAAAAAATAGGAAAAGGCCAGAAAGAAGGGATAAAGGAGCAAGGAACAGGCAGGACAAATGGGGAGCAGTTAGCGAGATGGGGGGCTTCAATCCAACTACACTTCATATCACATCAAGTGTGAATGGACCAAACGCCAACGAAAAGACAAAGACTGACTGGATTAAAAAACCAAATGAGAACAGGCTGTTTCCAAACAAAACACTTTAGACACGAGGACAGGCTGAAAGTAAGAGTGGACAGACATGTAGACATGAACCAAAGGGAGGTGGTGTCCAGCAGGCCTTAAGACAATAAACATCACTAGCGAAAGAGACACGCAGATCACAATGTCGGGTTCAGTAACAGGAAGATACTTGGATGTGCTGCTACTCGACTCTTATGAACTTTTTAAAGAAATTTGAACATGATAGGCCATTGATTAAGTCCCCACTCCTGTCACTATTTTCCTGTAGCTATAATCATACCATTAATCATCAGCCCATTACTGTGATGTGCCAAGTAACGTAACAGCGTACCCCAACATGCAATTCCTAAGCACCTCTGTAGAAACGCGCTCCTGCGGAAGAATCTCCTCTCCTGCCGGGGGTCTGCTTGTGCCATTGACGCTGCAGGCCCCCAGAGCTGCAGCCAGGGCCTCAGCTCTCAGCCGCCTGAGTGTGCACACTCCTGCCGGCGGGGGGCCAGCAGCTCCGCACGCCCGGACCAGGGGATGGCTCTGTTTCCACCCCATGTCACTGAACCGTCACGAAGCCCTTGCTGCCCACGAAGTCCCTGACCTTGAGCATGAACACACGTGTCAGACATTACTCGGTTAAGAAGTGCTGTTCCAGGATATGCTTATATTTAATTTTTAGATCACCACTAACATGAAAGCAATTTTTAAGCTTTCCTGGGGACCTGAGATGATGTCTGCTACCCCTAGTCCAGAGGAGCACGACCAGCTCTGAGACACAAGGTGTCCAGTGAAATACACCCATCTGGAAAGTTCCAGAGAGACATGTCAGTTCCAGTCATCAAAATCTGCCTAAAAGTATGACTTTATTTGCTGGGACGACAGACAGACTGCGAGGACTCGGCCTCTCGCCCTCCTGCCCATGGAGGCCGCTCAGGGTGCTGGGGTGCTGAGACCTGGCCTTGGAGTTGTCAGGCGTGCTCTGCCCTGCCTTCCGTGCCCAGTGGCCGGTGCCTTTGGGCTGTTCCCCTATCTGTGGACTGGAGCTACACCTGTCCCCACCCACGAGCAGCCGCAGGTGTTCGGCAAGGTAACTTCCCATGTTGTCCATCCTGTGGCCTCACAGTGTCTGCCCTAAACCACCAGAGAAGCAGGTGTGTGGCCATGACTCTGGCTCCACCCCACCTCCAGAGCCAGGGAATTGCCTGAGAAGCAGAGAAGTGCCTGTACCCCACAATGGGGTGGGGAGGGGATTCTGGAGCCCCACTGTGCAGTCAGGGCTTCGCCTGATGAGTCTGAGAACCACTGGCTGGTCCTTGGAGACACTAGACAACAAGGCAGGTATCAGCAAGCACTGAAAGGGAGCACAGGCAGCACCATGTGGGAGGCTGCTCACTACAAAGAAAATGGGGTTTGGGACCAAAGACTGGCTCCTGGTTTCAGAGGTTCCACTCGTGTCCTCATAGAAGACTCCTCCGCACCTGGTGTCTGAGGCTGTGCTGTCTGGAGTGACCCTGACACAAGGGTTCACAGGCCAGTGATTCACCAACGTGGGAAAGAAGGCAGGAGGGCTGGGATCGCAGGGGAAGCCCAGACGCGGGAACATGGACTGGTGCTGCAGACACGTGACCCAGCCCTGCGCTTCCGAGGAGATGCCCAGAGGGAAAGCAAGGACTCAGACGTCTGCATCCCAAGTTCACGGCAGCCCCGTTCACAACAGCCAAACAGTGGGAGCAACCCAGTGCCCATCGACAGATGACTGGGTGAGCACAACGTGCTCCGTACGTATGCCTAAGTACGAATCGGCCTTAACGAGGACATGCTGACACACCCTGTAATGTGGATGAACCTTGAGGACACTGTGCTCAGGGAAAGAAGCCAGTTGCCACAGGACAAAGATTGTTTGGTTCCACTTACACAAGGTCCCTAGAATAGGCAAATTCAAAAAGCAAAAGGTAGAACAGAGCTTCCCAGGGGCTAGGGCAGGAGAACGGGGCGTCACAGGGATGGGGCAGAGTCTGCGTGGGGGACGGGGCGTCACAGGGATGGGGCAGAGTCTGCGTGGGGGACGGGGTGTCACGGGGATGGGGCTGAGTCTGCGTGGGGATCGGGGCGTCACAGGGATGGGGCTGAGTCTGCGTGGGGATCGGGGCGTCACAGGGATGGGGCTGACTCTGCGTGGGGATCGGGGCGTCACAGGGATGGGGCTGAGTCTGAGGGGTGAGGAAAACTTGTGGAGACAATGGTGGAGGCCGCTCCACGGCGTGACGTGCTCACTGCGCCTGAACCACGCAACTGAAATGGTTAACGTGCTCAATTCCACTATGTGTATTTTACCATGATTTTTAAAAGCATGAAAAACGTAGTTGGATGCGATGCCCTCAGGGTCTGTCCTACCTTCAGGCGAAGGAGCTAGGCGTCTGTCCCCTCACCACCGGCTGGCGTCGGGCTGGGTAGGTCGCAGGTCCACCGCAGCCGTGTGAACACGTGGCGGCAGCTGTCCCTCCCTGGCCACAGAGACAGCTCCTGCGGGTGGAAGGTGACTCCCGCCTCCTGACGCCTCGCCTGCAATACTTGCGGGTTCCCAGGCCGCTCTGGGACAAGCGTCTGCGCTTCCAAGCCCTCATCCTCATGAGAACACGAGGATGAATGTGAAAGGACACCAGCACGGAGGGCTGTCCTGTGCTGCTGTGATAGAAAAAGAGGAAAATGTGGGGTCAACCAGACAGCCGGGCCCTTAACCACCGCGCTGCTGCCCCACCGGCCACTCCTCCGCTCGGCCCCAGACGCAGGAGCCTGGTGCGCATCCGCAGAGCTCTGCACTCGGCACTGCAGACCTGCCCCGGGGGCTTTCTTCTGCTCTGTGCACAGACCTCGATTTAGGCCACAGAAGAATCTTTAAGGACACAGAGAGGTGGTCACAAAAAATTGGGGGAAAAGTCAAGTTACAGATAGTGGGCACAGTGTGCTCTCGTTTTTTATGAAATACGTAACGTGTACTTACAGCAAAAGGGCAGGAGAGTAACACTGAACACAGAAAACTTCTGGAGGGCATTTTTACTTCCTAAAACTCTTACAATGAGTGCATTTTAGTTTTTCAGTATCAACCTGAATGGCCCATGATTCCAGGCTGAGGGACTCGGAGTTGGGAGCAGAAGGGTCCCGCAACAATGTCCCCAGGCAGGCAGAGTGACGGAGCAGGGCGTGCATGGAGTCCGGGGACAACGGGAGGAGCACGTGTGAGTGGCGGTGGGAGGGCACAGCATGTGGGGGCAGCTGGCCTGTGTGGCGCCCAGCTCGCAGCCAATGTCCCCTGAGCGGACCCGAGAGGAAGGGTGCCTGGGAAGGAGGCTGTCCACGAGCTGTGTCAGAGCGCACACAGGGCCCCCAGCGGTGGGGTGCGGGCACAAGGCCCTCGATGTGAGAACCACACTGTCCTCTTTCTGCTCAGTCTCTGTGGCCTGGATGGCTCCATAGGAGTCGCTTGACCTATACCAGGGCCCCACCTGTGAAGGTGGGTGTTGTCCTGCCCACTCCACAGGGCGTGGGCGTCAGTGGGAGCTGGCAGAAAACACTGCCCGCTGAAAGCCCCTAATAATGTCAGGACTCATCTGTCAGGTGCTTACGCCACTCGTACAGTCTGCTGGGTTCCGTGGGAAGCGCTGTGCAAACATGAACGGCACTCACTCTGCACACCTTGACTCCTCTGTTTTTACCAATGGGGAAACGGAGGCACACAGTTCACTCTCCGTGCCTAGCCAGAAGACCCTGCCCCTCTCTCCCGACCCCTGCTCCCCAGTCTGGGGCCCTGCTCCCCCATGCATCCCACGCTCCCCCAGGCTATGCCTGGGAGCAGTGCTTCTCTCCTGCCATCTGGTGGTCGTCGCATGGCATGACACTTCCCTCGTGCTCCCCTCCCCCCAGGCGCTTGGTGGGGCTTTCAGAGCTGGGGCATCACTGGGGCATCATGGGGGTGTTTAACAGGCCCATCAGCGCTCATTTCTCCAAGACCCTTTATTGAATACGTACTGGGCGGTACTTCCACTCATCCCACAGACCCTATGAGCTCCTACGGTGGGGCCAAGCACAGCCCTGGGCTTACTGCCGAGCCTCCGTGGCCCACAGGGGACAGGGCATGTCCCATGCACTCCAGCACCTTACAGAGTGCAGACAGGGCGTGAGCACTGGGACGGATGGTACGTTGACAAGTCCCAGAGAATGGGAGGGTGGCCACTGCACAACAGGGACGCCCCACCCACCCCAACCGAGGTAGGAAGACAAGGAAAGCAGGTCGGGGGTCAGGACACTTGGGCGGGAAGATGCTGACTGTCCCCATCGGATGCAAGGAAACCACCTGACAGGTGGGGTGGGCGGGGGAGGGGCGGGAAACACACAGCAGAGACTTCCAGGTGGTCACACACTGGGAAATGACTGCTCCTCACGGCTGTGCACTTTTCTCCAGAACATTCTGCTGCTTCCGCAAAGACGTGGGCTCAGGGCGGGCTGGCGAGTGGTCCGTGGTCTGTTGTTGAGGGTGTTCTAAGATGTCCCACCGGTCCTGCAGTCGATGGCACGGCTTCTTCCTAGACTTTGTCTAGTGATTCCATCCACCACTGGGGAGGGCTGAAGTCCCAACTACAGCTGTGGGTCTGTCCGCTTCTCCTTTCAGTCGTTTTGCTTCCTGTGTTTCGCTCCCCGTTATTTGATGCATTTAGAAGGGTGATGTCTTCTAGCAAATCGATCCCTTCATCGTTACGTACGGGCTGAGAATTTCCTTTGTTCTGAAATCTACTTCAGCTGGACTTTGTAAAGCCACTCAAGCTTCGATTCCTGTCAGAAGGCTACATCGTTTGTACCCTTTTCCTCTTAACTTACAGCATTATATCCAAAGCGATTTCTTGCAGACTATGTAGTACTTGGGTCATTAAAAACACTCATCCTGACCATCTATCTCTGTCTAAGCTGTTTAGACCACTCACGTCCATCCTGTCCATCTATCTCTGTCTAAGCCGTCTAGACCTCTCACGTCCATCCTGACGGTCTCTGTCTAAGCCGTCTAGACCTCTCACGTCCATCCTGACCGTCTCTGTCTAAGCCGTCTAGACAGCTCATGTGTAACTTCTGACGTGAGGATTTGGGTCTGGCATTTTACTGCTTGTTTTCCTTTTGCCCCCTCTGGTTTTTGTTCCTGCCTCACGTGAATGTTCTGTAACATTCCAGGTTGCATTATCTATAGTATTTTTCATACCATCTCTCTGTACAGTTGTTACGGTGGTTGCCTTCGGGATTACAATACATTTACCTCACTTACACGTCTAGGAGGATCAATATTTTTACCATTTCAAGAGGAATGTAGAAACCTTACCATCATGTTAAGTTCCTTTGTCAACCACCCTGTGTAACACAGTTGTCTTAAATATTTCATCTACCTACTTTGAGAACTATATATTTTTTGCTTTCAACTGTCCAACTGTCATACACCTTAAAAAATACTCTGCTACAGTTTCCCAAAATATTCGCCTGTCCACTGTTCTCTCTGCATTATGAATATTCTGTTTCCTTCTTACCGTTTTCTCTGTTTGAAGAGCTTCCTTCAGCCATTGTGTTAAAGCAAGCATGCTGGTGGAGATTCTCTTAGTTCTCTTGATCTGAGAATATTTTGCCTTTATTCTTAAGGATTGTTTAGTGGATACTGAATTCTGTTCGACAATTCTTTTCTTTCAACACTTAAAAAGGTGCCACTTCCTTCTGACTTCCACGTTTCTGGTGAGAAATCTGCTGTCATTCAAATTGCTCCTTCACTGTTTTGCTCTATTTTATACACAGATACACACACACACACACACACACACACACACACTTTTTGTCTTTGGTTTTGAGAAATTTGTTCATAATGTATCTGATAATAGATTAACGGATTTGGGGGAGTTTATCCTGTTTGGAGTTAATTAGCTTCTTGAATTTGTAGGTTTTTTTTCTCTGTCAACGAACTGGGGATGTCTGCAGCCACCATTTATTTCTTCCAGTGTTTATTCAGCTCTATACAGGCAGACCTTGTTTTATTGAGCTTTGCTTTATTGCATTTCGCAGATGTTGCATTTTTTACAAATTGAAGGTAAGACCCTCCACCAGCAGAAAGATTACACCTTGCTGAAGGCTCAGATGATGGTTAGCATTTTTTAGTAAGAAAAGTATTCTAAATTATGGAATGTATGTTGTTTTTAGATATATTGCTAATGCACACCTAACAGACTACAGTATAGTGCACACATAACTTTTACATGCACTGGGAAACTAAAGAAATTAGTGTGACTGTTTTATTGAGGTGTGCACTTTACTGCAGTGGGTTGGAGCTGAACCCCCAACATCCGTGAGGCACAACTGTACCTTCTCCCCTCTTCTGGGGTTGCTTTAAAATTCTTGTCAGATTATTCCAATGTCTGTTCATTTTGGTGTTGGTGTCTGTTAACTGTCTTTTCTCATTCAAGCTGAGGCTTTCCTGGTTATTGTTATGGTGAGTAATTCCATAATATATCCTGGACTTTTCGAGTGTTATGTCTCTGATTCCTATTTAAATATCCTACTTCAGCAAGCAGCCAATGCATTGATTCAGAACACACCCTACAGCCAATTTAGTCTTCTGAGACTGCACTGCTGCTCTGCTCTACCCTGCCTGTGTGCTGCACAGAGGCCAGTCTGAAAGCCGGTGGCAATCCACACCGCAGGTGGATTTGCAAAGCTTTTGCCACATTGGTTCCGGTCGGTTCCAGGCACAGGCTGCTCAGAAGCATGTCCAGGACTTCAGACAGGGTCATCAAGACCCCTCTCTCCAGCTCCCTTCTCTCTGTGATCCTCCCACGGTTCTCTAGTGTAGAAGAGGGGTGCTGGCTCTTCAGGGTCCTTCTGAGTAAGAGGTGCACATCTCAACAGGGATCCACTATCCTCGTTTTTGAAGTGTCCGGTGGTGAGGGGTGCACTTTCTCGCCTGGAGCAGCACAAGTGTACTAGAAGGGTCCCATCCGCAGGGCTCCAGATCCTCTGGCTTGAGAGAGAGACTTTTTCTTGAGGTTTCCTCGCTTTCTCTCCTGTCTGTCACTGTCTCTCTGTGTTTCATTTGTGCCTGTGATTGCTTTAGCTCCCAGGCGAGGACATATAAGGGGTGGGGGACACAAGCAGGGACCTCTGTGCTGCGTCACGCTCTGAGTCTTCTCACAGTTGCCCGGCGTTTTCAGTTGTAATTAGCAGGAGGGGCGGGGTGGAATGGACTTGCTCCATCTTTTCACCAATGACACTTTGCGGCCCCCTTCCGTTCCAGGAAGTGTTCTTTTCTGGAGTCCCCAGAGTCCCTCACTAGCCGTGGGCTGCCCCTACAGTCAGTGTGAGGGTGGAGCACCCACCTCACATCCCTGTTGGGGACGGTCTCCTCTGCCCTGCAGGAGGAAGTGTGCACAGCGCCGCTCTGGGCTTTGGGAGCACAGGCTCTTGATATCAGTTCTGTCCTTACACACTCTCCCAAGACGACCTGGGGCTGTGTGGCTTTCTTTCTCGGAGACTCAGTTCCCAACTTGTAAAAAGGGACAATGCTGCAGAACCCACCACTCTCCACAGCCTCCACCACTTATACGTGGTCCAAACTGCCTCGATTGTGACGATAGCACCCGCCTTGGTCCTTCTTCATTCTTTGCTCCACACAAATTTCAAAATGAAAACCACATCATTTCACTCCCCCAGCCACATGGCTCCCCTAGTCCTGACAGCAGACGTGTGGGCCCTCCCCGCCGACCCCACTGCAGCCACTCTGATGCCCCCTTGAGCACCCAAGCACCGTGCTGCCCCAGGACCTCTGTCCCAGACGGAGACAGTGTCACACGGTGCTGAGGGAAAAGGCGCACTGCCCGCGTTTGAATCCTGACGCTGCTGCCTGTGACAGTTATATCCCTATATGCGACCTTGGGCACATTACCTTTTCTATGTTTTGGTTTCATCTTATGTAAATCACCATAAAAATAATACCTTCCTACATAGCGTTGTCAGTAAAATTCAGGTTACATGTGTAAATTCCTCGATTGGCGAATTGGCACACAACTGGCACTAAATGTGACATACAGATACAAACTACATTTATTACATTTATAATTTATAAGTATTATAAAACCGTCCACGTTTTGTCCCCGTCCCCTCAGGTCTTTGCTCAAGTCCCCAGCACTGTCGGTCTGCTGCTGCTGCTTCTGGCATTAACCCTCTGATACTGCATATTGCTTTGCTTGTCATCTGTCTCTGTCGGTAGGAGAGCTCCATGGGGACAAAGGCATTGTCTGTTTTGTCCACTTCTGTCCTCAGCTCCCAGAACAGTGCTGCCACCATGGAGGTGCTCACTGACAAATGATGGGGTGCATGAGTGAACCAAACACTTCACTCAGAGCACATTTTGAGACTAAATGAGCTGATGCATGTTACGTGCTTTGCACACTACCTGGCCCACGTAAGGTGCTGTTGGCTATTTTCCTGTACTTTTCAGTAGGTGTTTTTCATGTGCATTGTACCCTTGCAGGGCATAAGGAGGGGGCTGCGCCACAAGGTGCTTATCACGTCCTCATGGGAGAAAGGGAGGCCCTTCCCACCACCCAGACTTCAGCAGGAGCCCCTGGAACAACACAAGGAAGGATGTGGCATAAACACACCTGGGCTCTAGGAAGGAATTACACCGAAATGCTCAGGATAAGTCACAGGAGGGAGGGCCTGAAGGCAGGAGAGCCACTGAGGAGTGCTGGAGAAGGTCTCAGCCCTGAGCCACACAAACCTGCATCTGGGTGGAATGCTCTCATAGGCTTGCTTTATCTTCTTGCACAGTCCTTTCAGCTCTTAGACTCTTGTCCTGTCCCCACCTTTCTGAATAGGGAATAAAGCTCAGAGTAGTGAAGTAACGTGAAGACAAGAGTGAGATGGAACAAGTCTTCCCACATACCCGTCTTGCAAAGGCTCTGTGATCTAATCACTAAGTGTAAGCCTTTCCCAGTAGCCATATTTTGTGATCTGGATACAGCAGACTGTCAGTTAACTGGCACCCATGCTGGATAATTGTAGTATTATTTCTTCAATTTTTTTGCCAGTTGCTTGAGTTCTGGTTAACGGAGAGTCTACTGTACATTGAAAGATAGGTATTTGTTAGTCAGCAATCATATATAACTATTCCTTACATTTACTTCATAATAAACGTCTTCTATTTTTTGAAATAGGGACTTTCAAGATACAGCAATGGGACATGGGCAGACATGATTTCCTGGAATCGGCTCCTGGTCTGGGGCTGTTCGTGACTGTGACAACTTACGATGATGAGGTAAATCATTCTTTCATGTTTTGTTACTCAGATTTCTCACTTGCTGAAATGCACATGCCATGTATCCCCATGAGCCTCTGGATGTCTGCATGAGCAGAGTGAGCAGCACGTATGATTTTCAGTGTGCAGGGCCCTGAGTGAAGGCCTGCACGACGACGCAGAAGGTGCAGAAGGGCCTTCCGTGCACCTCAACCAGCCGACAGCAGGGCGCAGCCCAGTCACTCCCTGTGAACGTAGAGTTGTCCTGGGGTGTGCTCATGGGCTGGTAGGATGGTGGTGGAGCAATGCCTGTACAACAGAGCAGGCACCTCCTCTGAGGAGATGAAGCTACTTGTCCTCATGAAAACTAGATGTCCATTCTACCCAGCTGGTTGGTGGCCGAGTTCAGCTGTGTCCTTACTGACTTTCTGTCTGGGGACTGTCCACTTCTGACAGAGGAGTGCTGAGTCTCCAGCCGTAACAGCGGGCTCTTCTGTTACTCCTTGCAGCTCTATCAGTCTTTCCCTCATGTAGTCTGGTGTGCTGTGGTTAGGTGCTTGGACAGTAAAAACTGTTTTGCCTTCCTAGAGAATGGGTCTCTTTATCACCACGTAATGCCCCACGGTGCCATTACCCTTGACAATTTCCCTCATTTGAAGCTAAAGCAGCTACTCCAGCTTTCTTCTGATTAAGGTCAGCTTAAAGTCTGCACATACGTCTTTGCGCATCCCTTATCTTTTGATGATATGTGTCTATATTTAAAGTGGGTTTCTTGTAGACAATGTACTGTTGAATCTGTCTTTTAGCTGGTGTGTTTGGCAGACCAATGACATTCAGGTGACTGCTGGTGCAGTTGGGTCAATATCTACCACTCGTAACTGTCTCCTCTTCACTGCCCTAGCTCTCTGTTTCTGCCTTTGTCTCCCGCTCTTTTTCTATCTTCTGTGTTTGACTCGAGTATTGTATGATTCTATTTTATCTCCTTTCTTAGTGCATCAGTTATGCTTCCTTTTTAAACTTTTTTTTACAAGTGATTGCCCTTGAGTTTGCAATGTACATTTACAGCTAATGCAAGTCCACCTCCACACAGCACCCTACCACTTCACAGGGACAGTCAGTGACTTGTAACAAAGCACCCTAATCTCCCTGATCCTTCACACCACTGCTGCCATTCATTTCACTTATACAGAAGCTATAATCATCAAATACGTTCTTGTTACTATTCTGAAGGCTGTTATGTATTAGATCAGTAAAGAAAAACAAAAATTTTAATTTTACTTCTACTTACTCCTCTTCTAAATCTCTTCTGTTATTTATGTGGACCTGAGGTTTGACTTATGTTGTTTTGTTTCTCTCCGAAAAACTTCTTTTTAACATTGCTCGTAAGGCAGGTCCACCAGTGACAAATTCCCTCAATTTTTGTCTGGGAAAATCTTTATTTCTCCTTCCCTTTCGGGGGAGTATTTTGCAGAATGCAGAACTAGGTTGGTATTTTCATCTCAGCACTTTAGCTAGGATACTGTCCTGTCCTCTTTCTCGTGCGGTTTCTGAGAAGTTGGTGTCATTGTTGACTCTGCTCCTCCACAGCCTAAGGGTTTTGTATCTCTGATATCCGCAGTTTCTGTATGAGACGCTTGGGCATCATTGCTTCAGCATGTATCCTGTTTGCTGCTCTCTGAGCTCCCTGGTCTCTGGCTTGGTGTCTGACACTAATTTGGGGGAAGTTCACAGTCACAGTTGCTTTAAATGTCTCTTCTGTTTCCTTCTCTTTTTCTTCTTCTCTGGTATTGCCATTATGCATCTGTCACACCCTCCGTAGTTGTCCCATGGTTCTTGGATATTCTGTCCCACATTTTCAACCTGTTCTCTTTCATTTTCAGTTTTGCAAGTGTCTGTTGATGTATCCTCAAACTCAGAGAGTCTTTCCTCAGTGTGTCCAGTGTACTAATGAGCCCATCAAAGGCTTTCTCCATTTCTGCTATAGTGTTCCCATCTCTAGCATTTCTTTTTGATTCTTTCTCAGGATTTCCATCTCTGCTCACATTACCCATATGTTCTAACGTGTCATCTACTTTTTCCATTAGAGCCCTTAGCATAGTAATCATAGTTTTTCTAAATTCCATTCTGATAGTTCCAATATCCCGGCATGTCTGAATTTGATTCTGCTGCTGCTCTCCCATCCGACTGTATTTTCTTGACTTTTGGTGTGCCTTGTCATTTCTGGTGGTGGTGCTGAGAGCCGGACATGACAGTGGGTGAAAGGAACCCAGTACTGGCTCCCACAGATTCTTCTCAGATAGGTTGTGATTTCTTCATCTCCATTCTGGAGCAGACGTTCACCCTGTGGCTGCAACTGTTTGGATTTAACAAGAGTTGATTTTCTTTTTGTTCAACTTTTTACTTGTTGTTAGGACAGACAGCGACAACTTCCAAGTTCTTTATGTATCAGACTGGAAGTCCTATACATTTTTGTAAAATCCCAAACAATACAGAAATAAACTAAAATAAAAGTTCCCCAATAAATATAGCTACCTAACAGCTTGGTGTGTATTCTTTAGAATCTCCTACGTATACAGAAACATATACAGTACACTCTCTGTTAACCAGAACTCAAGCAACCAGTACTCTCAAGCAATTGGCTTGAGATTTTGCTAGTTGCTTAAGAGTGCTGGTTGCTTGAGTTCCAGTTAATGGAGCATCTACTTACATCTATCCGACATCTACCAATCCCTCTCCGTGCCAGTTAACTAAGAGACTACTGTATATGCATGTGTGCTTTTACTACCCAAACAATGATGGTGCTATGCAGATTGCTGTACCAGAAAATATGACAGACACCTCTAGTATAAACAGGGGTGTAATATTCTCTTTCATTGTTACATAAACTTCCTTTATTTGGCTTTGTGTAAATTTAATCAATCCCCCCCATGTGAATATCCTTTTACATATAACTTTGTCTACCTGTGCACTTCTATAGGATAAATTTCTATAGGCAGCACTGCTGGGTCAATGGTAATATACATTTTAATATTTGATACATATTGCTAAACTGCTCTCCAGAATGGTTGCTCAATTCACATTCCCAAAACAGTGTCTGGAGATAGTATTTCTCAAAACTGCCCCTGCATACTTTTTAATCTTTGCCCACCTGGAAATGAACAAGGGATACCTTACAGTGGTTTGTATTTTTATTACTAGTAAGTCTGAGTATTTTTCCATTATTGGCCATTTGATTTCTTCTTTAGGAACTGCACAATTTTTACTAGACTATACAGGGGAGATTTATTTTTCAGAATGGTGAGTAGATAATAAATGTAAACTATGAAAATCTTCGATCCTAGGTGTTATTGTCGAAGTTATATGGCCCGCAGGGAAAATTCTATTTTACTTCACACTCACCCGGAGAGCACATCATTTGCCTAGAGTCTAATTCCACAAGGCTTGTGTCATTCGGAGGGAGTGAGCTGGTGAGTGCCCGCCCCCGCATCCTCGCTGACCAACGCAGCGTCAGCACTGTGCAGGCACGACATCGGTATGCAGAGCCATGACCCCGACTAGCCACAAACTTAGCCGTCCTGCGCCTGACCTCAGCACTGCCACCACTTGGGAGGGCTCAAAGGAGCACCACGAGGTCAATTACAGGGCTTGAAAAGTAGGGACTGAGGGAAGGTCAGAAGTATGGTGGTTACTCAGACTTGAAAACAGTGAAGGCTGAGGGTGAATTAATAATGGAACTGCAATAAATAAAAGCCTTCACGGTAGATGGTGATCAGCTGCTTTGTAAATGTGCTGAGAACAAACCAAGTGAATTTGTCCTGTAGCCTCAGAAATGTTGCTGTATGTCAGGAAAACTTTCCTGAGAGTCATCAGATGCTGTTGGCACCAAGCACACTTGCCTGACAGTAAATCTGATCAGCAGGAAGGTGTGAGCACCCTTCTGGCATGTAGGTCACCACCTAGTGCACCACTGTTACTGAGGACACCTCTGACTGCGACAGGGGAGACAGCAGTGAGGGAAACGGGGGCAGGAAGGATGTGCGCCTGCTCCCCACGAGTGTGGTGGGGGAACAGGAGGAGAGGGACCGGGGGCCCGAGGAGGGAACAGTAAGGAGGAACCCGGCTGCTTTTAAACGTGCTTCTGCCTTGTCACTGTTCGCACAGCGGATCCACTTAGACATCCGGGTCGGAGAACATGACCTCGATGCAGCCATTGCTCAAGCGAAGGACAAAGTGAACGAAGTTAGTTTCAAGCTTGAACATCTAATTGAGCAAATTGAGCAAATAGTCAAAGAACAAAACCATCAAAGGGTCAGTCTGCCTATTCAGCTCATTTTATACCTTCCCGCCTGAAACGTAACTCTCCAGACAAAGTCCCTCAACCAAGGAAATAAACTCCTGTGCCTCAGTCTTCCTCTTTGAGCCGAACCACGTGGGGTGGGGGCGGCATGTGGGAAAAGAGCAACCCTCCGCTCTGCGCATGGGGTCCCGAGCTCTTCCGGGAGAGGGGGCCGCAGCTCACTCGCCTTGGGAGTGTGAGCTTCAGAATGAACGAGGGCTTCCGGACACAACACACACACTGAAGAGGCTCAGTATGCCCACCCACTAAAGCACAACTTGGTTCCTATGACTTCCTGTGTTCTCGGGGCCACTGCTTTCAGGATGCTCTGGTCAGATGTGGGCTCACATGTGCCCCGCCACTCACTACCCTCGTGTCATCTCTAGATTTCAGTGTCTTCATGTGGTAAATGAGGCGAGGACAGGTGTGCTTGGCACAGTGCCCGCTTTCAAGTAAAGTAAGAATTCAAATAACAGAAATCTACTACTGTTGGATAGTGTTCACTTTGCTTAATGGTGACAAATGTATAAACTAAGCAATCAAACACTTGACATTTTACACCGAAGTACAAATATTTGTACTTCGTGTTGTAAGGTTGGTTCTCACTCTGTCTCCCAGGCTAACAGCATACCTGGCTTAGAAAATCAGAGCTGACACTTTGGTACAAGATACTAATAGGAAACATTAAATATCTGGAACACATACAGATATTTAATCCCCCCAAATTCATGTGTTAAGGACTTTAAGGAACTAAACCTGCTTATTTCTCTTCCACATAGGACCGAGAAGAAAATTTTCGAACGACCAGCGAAGACACAAATAGCAATGTTTTATGGTGGGCTTTTGCACAAACATTAATCTTTATCTCAGTGGGAATTTTTCAAATGAAGTACCTTAAAGACTTCTTTATAGCTAAGAAACTTGTTTGAAATATTAATAAAGACAAATAACTGCCTGCTAATTTGCATAATCTTTGAGTGAATAAATAAAAATACATTCATAAATGTGTATTACAGCAGGTCTTTGAATAACATTGTTTCATTCAAAGTTGTTTCATGAGAAAAGAATGACACCCCCGCCAGAGGCACTGTCTGTGTGGGGTTTGCACCTTCTCCCCTTGTCTCCGTGGCTTTCGCCATGTCCTCCAGTTTCCTCCCACATCCCAAGGATGTGCAGGTGAGGTGAGCAGCAAGTTTAAACTGTCCTAGTGTGTGGGTGTGGGTGTGAGCAGCCCTGAGATGGAAGGGCGTCCTGTGCAGGGTGGGCTCCCCCATGCCCAGAGCTGCGGGACAGGCTCTGGCCACCCAATGACTCTGAAGGGGATCGAGCGGTTGGAAAATCATCTTACTTGTTTTTATTAAGCGCTGCGGCCTGGGTTCGATTCCCAGTCAGGGAGCTACCCACACACCAAAAACCAAAAAAAAAAAAAAAAAAATCTATGTAGAGCCCACATTTATTATTTATTTCAATGTGTAATATTAGAAGTGTTTTGGGTCTTTATCTAAATGTTTGGTGATTTTTTTGTGTGTATGACCACAGAAATTTATGTTTATATTATAGCAAGAAGCCTAGGACAACATTTGTTACGTTACACATCATTTTGCTTAAAGTCACAGCTTCCAAGAACATACTGGTGATGTTAAGTGAGAACTTTTATGATTTCAGACATCAAAGGTTGTAATTAATGTTACAGCATTGTAACTCATACAATATAGCTTTATTGTATGTAGCTCCTGAGTTCTATAGGATAAGCCCATTATCCCTTATTTCAAACTTTGTATAAATCAGTACTGTCCAATGGAAATAAAATGTGAGCTACATACCTAAATTTTAAGTTTTCTGGTTGCCACATTAAAAAGGTTTTTTAAAGAGGGAAAATCAACTTTAGTGACATGTATTTAACCCAGTGCATCAAAAATATCATTGTTGTAAACATATAACCAGTATAAAATGAACGAGCTCATTTACACTCCTTTATTGATAGAAGGCCTTGGAAACCCAATTGTATTTTACACTGAAAGCACGTCAGTTTGGACCAGCCGCATTTCAAGGGCTTAGTGGCCACAGTGCTGGAAGGAGGGGGACCGTCCCCTGACCACATTCTGATCAGAAAGTCATCCCAAGTCTCTGCTTTCTCCCATTTTCCTGCGAGACAGCAACTCTTCTCCACCCAAGTGATGGCCAGAGGCTTTCTCTGGACCAAGTGTTGCCACCTGGTGCCCACGAGGCCTTGGAGACTGTCCGATCCGCCTGCACACGTGGACGGGCGCTCCACTCTTACAGGGCATGGTGGGGCGGGGGAGTGGGGGAGGGTCGGCAGATGTGAGGAGTGTAACTACACGAGAGGTAACTTCCGTGTATTTTCTTTACATTTTAACATTGAAATAATTGCTGTGCTATTGCAGAAACAACACCGAGTCGCTCAGCCCAGCGTCGTCAGTCCGGCCCAGCGCACCCTTCGCCGCCCACCGCTCCCCGCCCCCCGCTTCCTGTGCCTCTGGGGTCCCCGCCGGCGCCACGCGGGCCCTAGTCTCCTCCCCCGTACCTGCCTCCCTTACGGAAGGCATGGCGGGCCACCCAGCAGCCCCTGTGGTCGGAGCCTCCCCTGACCCCGCAGCCGCCATTTCCGCGCCCATGTCGCCTACCGGGCACCTTCGCCGGGGCCTGGACGCCGAAAGG
Organism: Lyroderma lyra; assembly: GCA_004026885.1. Lineage (NCBI taxonomy): Eukaryota > Metazoa > Chordata > Mammalia > Chiroptera > Megadermatidae > Lyroderma > Lyroderma lyra. Next base: position 72,435 of record PVJL010005319.1, read on the forward strand.
CTGCCCCCGCAGAGGAGCCACCAGGGGCAGCAGGACGCCAGGTCCTCCATGCGTGTGGTTCCTCTCCGCCTTGTCGCCAAAGCAGCCTGCTGGGGAAGCCGAAGCGTCACCACCTTCACTTCGCCGCGGGTCAGCCCGGCCAGTCAGGGTTTTGGCGGGAGCGGCCGGCACTCTGTGCGCAGGCGCAGGGCTGCGTGCGCCAGTCAGCGCAGGCGCAGAGTTGCCCGCCGGGGGCGCGCTCATGCGCGGACTCGCCGCCATTGGCTGGCGCCCGGAGGCCTCGTCTTGGGTGCGTGCGTGTCGCGTGGCGTGGGTGTCGCGACGGAAGCGGCCGGCGCGCGGCATGGACAGCTGGGTGTTCTGTAACCGCTGCTTCCAGCCGCCGCGCGCGACGGCGCACTTCAGCCTGACCAGCTGCGGCCACGTGTACTGCGACGGCTGCCTGAGCAAAGGTGGGGGGCGGGGCCGCCGCGTCGCGGGAGGGGGGAGGGGCGCGGCAGGGTCGCACGGTCGGCGGGGTTGGGACCCATAGAGCTGAGTCCGCCTCTGCTGGGACATGGTTTTCCTGGATCTCGGCTGCTGGGCCAGGAGCGGGGGCAGGGACCGCGCCGCCCGGGGGACCGGGGATGCGGAGCCTGCTGCGTTCACGGCCGGTGCAGAGCGTCGGACCAGAGGCCCTGCTGCCCCCACACGAGGAGCTGGCACGGGGGCGGTGGTCGGGGGAGGGAGTGCTGATTTCCCGGTGACCTGGCGGGCTGTGGTGGGGGAGAAGGTGCCGGCGCGGAGGGTGGGAGAAAGCGCAGGGCTGAGCTGAGCGCACACCCCGCGGAGGCGCGGGTTTCCATGGGGAGAACGAGAGATTCAGAAAGAGGAAGATGGTGAAATAGGTCCGGGAGTCGCTGTGGATGTGGCGCGAAGAGCGTGCAGCTAGCTGATGCTGGCGGGTGGGACATACTAACCTTTCCTTCTTAGGTCCGAGCCCTGCCTTACAGGTAGCAGGAGCTCAGTGACTACTTATAAAATAATTGTATTTATCCAGTGAGCGGATGCGTGGGCAATTCCTGGGGGTGCAAAAGTGAGCCCGAAGGGACAGGAAAAACTTACTTCATCTGTTGACTGGGGTGGCAGGAGCTGTTTTCAAATTAAGATATCAGCGTGATATATATAGTATAGGGAGTAGGGGGTTCCCTGGTGGTCTAGTGGCTAGGCTTAAGCGCTCTCGCCTCTGCAGCCTGGGTTCCATTTCTGGTCAGGAAACCAACCAACCAAAAAAAAAAAAAAAAAAAAAAGACATCACAATAAAATCTAATAATAAGACAACATCTGGGATAGACTTAAGTGTAAGCATAATTGATCTTTACGGTCACTGTTTTGGGGCATATTTGCAAAGCAAGAAAAAAGGCGTTTTTGTATAAATCTTTTTCAACTGTATGGGGGGGGACTCCCCAAAACCTGGAACTTATTTATAAAAACTTGGGTATTTATTCTTGCATGTTTAAACTTAAGCCACCTTCAGAGTATTCATTGTTTGATGCAGTACACTTACCAAGATGCTTTTTCCACTGCTCAGAACAGTTTTTGAACTCAATTTTGAAGCCTTTTGGTGTTTCTGCTATTTTTTTGTTCATCTCTTCCGCATTCACAAAACGTTTCCCTTGGAAGACTTTTCTCATCCAGGGAAACAAAAAAAAAAAGTCACTGGGAGCAAGGTCAGGTGGATAGGGAGGGTGGGGCAAGGAAGAGGGGAGGTTGTGCTGTTTTTGGTCAAAAACTGCTGAACACTCAGCATGGTGTGGGCAGGTGTGTTGTCATTGTGGAAGAACCAGTTAGTTATCTATTGGCCAGAACTCAAGGCATATCTTCTGGAAATTGTGGCGCAACCTTCTCAAAACTTCCAGATAAGAACTTTGGTTCACCGTTTGACCTGGGGGAACAAATTCTGAGTGCACAATCCCTCTCACATTAAAAATAAATAAATAAAAGATAATTCCAAGGTTTTTGGGTCCCTTCTCATCTTCATACCCACAGTCTCATTCCCTATCTGAGGATGAAAAAGTGTAAGTGCTACAATCCTGTATATTTTTTGAAGCAGCATTGTAATTTAAAGTCTGTGCTGATGCATATTCAAAAACAGTACACACCATAATATAATAAAATTTGCTTTTTTTATAGGTAAAAAGGATGAATGCTTGATTTGTAAAGTTCCCTGTCATACAGTGTTACTTTCAAAACATGTAAGTTAAAGTCTGTGGTATCTGAATATTGATCACAGTGTTTCTTTTTAAACTTTTGAGATTTAATTTTTAGTCATTTGTGGTGTCTAACATTTTTATTCATTTTGCTGGTTTAACTGGAAGGTCTCACAAGATTTCTGAGTAATCAACGTACAGTCAGGATTTGGTTTCGAATTCCTCCTGCACTTTCTTTCTTAACCGTCGACCGGCCAGTTCACATGTTTGCTGTGTTCCTGGAGATGCAAATGGGTTGAATAGACTTCCTCAGTACATACAAGTTCCTTTACAAAGTGACAGAGTTCAGTTTTTCATAGGGCTCACATCTAGTTAAGAGAGTTGAAGGAAAATAAGTTTAAAGTTGATTACTGTTCCGGTCGGCTTAAAACAATGCGGTTTGTTCTCTATAACACACATCAGTTTAACTGGTTTGGTTTCAGTTTAGTTACAAATAATTGTTCTCTTTACACTTAGGCTCCAAGATGTGCGTTTGATCTGATGTTCTAATCTAAAACAAGTGCTTTTTAAAATTACAAATAGGATACAAAGTTACACAAAATGCAACTGATACAGAAGGTCACAGTGGAGGATGAGAAAGTCCCAGGAGTGGAGTCCCTTCTGTGTGGGTTGCTGTGATTTATCTTTTGCCGAAGCCGATGTTTTCTCAGTTCCCGTATTTTGGGCACACCCTCCCTCTGGAAAGGTGACTGCGTAGCGTTTCAGCATTTGTTTCTCAAGGCTCTGCACAGTCCCATCTGAGTGTGTATTTCTGTTTCATTCCCCCGCTCCTACCTGCCTGCCTTTCTTCCTTTCTTGCGTTGGCCTGGGCCTCAGGTACAACGTGGAGTAGAATAGAAATGGTGACAACTGGTGTCCTTCGTCTCCTCTTTATTTCAGCATTGAGCTTGCAGTGTTCTGCTGGGAAGTACTGTGTGCACCGTGGGTTCTTTGCTGAGGGTTTTTATCACAACTGGGGTTGAACTTTAACATGGCTATTCTGTAACTATCAAGGTTATCATTTGGTATTTTTACTTAAATTTGTTAATGTGGTGAATTTAAGTAAGTTGTATCTTTCGAGGAATTTGTGTACTTTAAATTTTCAAATGCCTTCTCATCAACATGTTTGGATCCTCTGGTGTTTTTAGGGTCGTGATAACTGTAGTGACATCCTGTTTTCATTTTAATAGTGCTTATCGTGCCTCTTTTCTGGAACAATCTCATCATGTGTTTATTGACTTTTATTAGTATTTTTCAAAAGACTAACTTTTGGCTCTTTCCATCATTATATTTGTCTTATTTTGTTAATTCTCCTTGTCATTTCCTTCTTTCCTTTTTCTTGGTTTGGTTTAGTTTCCTAAGATGGCTAGTTAGTATCAATTTCCAACCTTCCCTCTCTAATAGTGACGTTAGAGTGGACCAGCTGGCCCTGAGTTCATCCTTGCCTGTGTTACATTGGTGGTGTGGCATTTTCATTATTTCACTTCAAAATAATTTCACATGTCTAGTCAATGACCCCTCTGCCCCATGTGTATGTTGGTTAATTTAGAAATACTTGGGGATTTTTAGTTATCGTTTTGTTAACTTTTATTGAAGGACAGGGCACAAAAGCACACAAATTAAATGCATAACTCGGCCCCAGAGAGCACCCGTGTGTGACCCTGGAGGTTACAGCGTGCAGCCTTGCTCCAGGCTGTGTAAGCTGGACCCTCCCCAACAGTGCCAGCGACCCACACGCCTCGGCTCCGTGGGCCTCCTTCCCACCGTGGCCGCCGAGTGCTGTTGTGTGTTTTATTCTCTGTCTGCACTGAAGCCACACACATCACTGGTCCAGACGCTAAACATTCCTTAGGGCTCCAGTGCCCCTTTCTCACACTCCCCACCTGTTCCCCAAGTCCCCCTGCTGCCCCGAGGGTCACTTACACCCTGAAGGGAGTTCCTTTTGCCCTGTTCTTTAATGAGTCCTGTTGGTGACCAGTTGTCTAAAGGGCCTCTATCTGCCTTCATTGTGATGCATATTTTCACTGGGTTTAGAATTCTTACTGAAAATGAATGCTTTCTCTGGGTTGGGTGAGATCACTCTCTGTTTATCTTTGCATTTTCCCATGGTGGCTGTTGAGGGTGTAGATATCCTGGTGGGCTTCAGGTGATGTCAGTTGCTAGAAGGGAGACTCTTGGCCATTCTGCTCCATGTGCCCAGTCCTGCTTGGGCGCTGTCCCCCTCAGGGTCTCTCACCTGTAGAATGACCTGCTCGCCCTCAAAGAGGCTATGGACCTTAGTTCATCAGAAACAGCTTTCCAATGGCTTCTGTTTCTGGATGTGGAGCTAATCAGGTTGTCTTGAGTGCGTCTGTGTGTGTATGACACCTCCACATGTGACACTGTGCTGTCCCCACACCCCCGAGCACCAGGCAGGCCACGCTCTGTTGGGGCACTCTCCCATCTTCTGTGACCTGGGGAGGAGGGTCCGAAGTGTGCGAGATGGGCCAGGGTGGCAGGTCGCATTGGTGCGGAGCAGTGTTGGCGCGTCCCGGAGTGGCCGGGTCCAGGGACCCTGCGCATGGATCTTGGGGCCGCCTCACCAGCCAGCCCCACGCCAAGAGCCGACCACTCTCCCCCAGGCGTTCCTCCAAGGCCTGGGCACCTCCTTTCTACCACTGGTCTAGCTTCTCGCCTAAATGTAGTTTTACTGTTCATTTAATGGAATTCGGGGAGCACAAGTAGGTGGAATGGATGGGCTCAAATTGCCATCTTGATGCTTGTGTCACGTGTGTGGTTCCACAGCAACAACCTTGGTAGGGGCATGTGGCTCTCCGCGTCTTTTGGCTCCTGTGCTTGTCCTTAACGGTCCCTGCTGTGTTCTTGCCCTCTTGTCTCTGGTTAAGGGTGCTCCTCCCACATCAGTGCCCGGGACGCAGCTGGTCAGTGCATCAGGTCTGTAAGGAGGCGGGCGCTCCTCTGAAAACCCCAACTTTCCTTCAGCACCTCGTGTTTGCTTGTTAAATCACTCCGCCGCTGCTGAGACTGCTGGCGCATTGTGCTCTGGGGCTTTTCCTCCTGATGGCTTGTCCTTTGTGCTTGGCTCTCACCCCCAGCTTCCCTGATCCTTCAGTGGAGCCTTCCCAGGCAAGGATGGGTCTCACCTGGCAGATGAGGACATGCAGCCAAGGGCTCCACCACCTGCCAGGCCACACTGCCCCTCCTTCTGTCCTTGGGCGGTGGCACTGCCCTCACCCCATAGCCCTCGGCAGCCAGGGGTGGGCGACCCCCCACTGCCTCTTGGGGATGGCAGGGGACATTTGCTGCTCCTGTCTCTGGGCTCCTCCTGGGTCTTCAATTCGGTTTGCATGCACGTGGCCGCGAGCACAGCCCGGAGGCAGCAAATGGACACGGCTCTCTCTTTCTCTTCCAGACAGACTCGGGTATCCAGGCGCTCTTTGCAGGCATAGACAGTCTGTGTAAGAAGTACTCCAAGGAGACCTCCCAGGTGAGTGCGATATGGGGTCTCGCCCAGCCGCCCAGCAGTGGTGGCAGCCCAGGGTAAGTGTTCTCATGCCCAGCTGGGTGGTGGGGGTGCTCCCAGTGCCATCTGCACTGCCACGACCTGTTTGCTTTGCTCTGTTGTTGCCGTTTGTGCCCTCGTGCTGGTTGACACATGGTGGTCATTGGTCAGGATGCCCCACTGACCCTTATGCCTCGAGGACGAACCTTAGAGTCTCTGCTGTGGATGAGCCCTTGGGTTGGGGCTGTCTGGGTCCTTTCCTGAGGGTCACTGGGCTATGGTGTTTGTCCCAAGCTCTTCCCGCTCCCGCACGCTTTGCCTCTGCTCCACACTCCACCTGCTGCCTGCCCTCTCCCCGCCCCGGCCTCTAGGTCCTGAAGCCATGCCACCCCAGCCCCACCTGGCACGGCTGACCCACACACCCACCAGGCTGCCCGGCGGGGAGGAGCCGTCTCCCCTCCTCTGTCAACAGTGCTGCGGGCCGCCTCCTACCTGCACTCCCGCAAAGAGGTCCTGAGATAGGGGGACAGCACTGCTCACCCTACCTGTCCTAGGGCCGTTGGCTGGTCTGTGTGGAAGCCATGGTCAGCCAGCCCACCAAGACCGACGGTCCTCTGGGATGCTGCTCTCTGGCTCAGTGCCTATGGTATCATGGCTGTCCCCTATGACTCTGGAGGCTCCCAAAGAGACACGGATGCCCTAGAGCACCGTATGGACACAAGGCGGGGATGCAGACCGACTTCACTACCATCTTCTCAGTGGGACCCTCTCGGGTCAGATCATTGGGGGCCCAGAAGCTGCCATGTTTGAGACCTGGGGAGAGCCTCACCCACTGCAAATGTCCAGGCGCTGGGACCTGTTGGGGCTGACCGTGCCCCTTTTCAGGGACAGGTTTTCTCATTTCATTGTCAGAAGATGTCCCTGATGTGAAGTGTCAGAGCTCACTGTTGTGTCACTCATGCTGGTGCTGTGAGGGGCCCCATCCAGTCTGCACGCACTGCCAGCACACAGCACAGGGTGGGCTCCTGGGAATGGAAGACACAGTTAGCCTGGGAACCCTGGCGCGGTCCCCGGCTCCCGGGAGCTCTCAGCTCAGCCAGTCTCCCTCGGCATCACTGTCGACTTGGGCTCGTTCTACCCACCCCACCCCTGGTCTGTGTGGCACTTTCAGGGTGTTGTCTTGGGCTCTCTTTGGTCAGGAGGCCATCCTGTGATGCAGTCACTGTTGCCAGAGGGACAGTGCACTGTGATTGGTCCATGTGGGTCATGTCCCTTCCCATGGCCAGGGCGCAGAGCACCATCAAAGGCACATGGAAGTAAGACAGAGCATCTGCAGCATCTACCACAGAACGTGCTGCTCCAGCTTGTGTTTGCATTGGAGCATGCCCAGTGCCTCCGTCCATTCATGCACTGCGATCCTGACCCCGCCCCCTGCGTCCATTCCTTCCCCACACTGAGATCCTGGGGCCTCCCCTGTGCGTGGACGGCTCACACATTGGAGCAGGCGGCAGGGGGACACAGGCCAGCCATGTGCCAGCGCCAACCACTTACCTCTTCTCAGATTTCAGAATTTCAAGAAAAACACAGGAAGAGACTGTTAACCTTCTACCGAGAAAAGGTAAATTCAGTCGCTTTTTACCTCAAGTGTTGACCTTTTGATTTCATGTCAGATTTGTCACCTGACGTTGTGTCTCCAGGTGGAGGGTCGTCGGGTGACAAATGTCCCGCGGACCCACAGCTCAGTGCACGGTTCCTGCCGGCCACGTTGCCACTTGAGGCCCAGCCAGAGTCACTGAAGCAGTTTTATCCTGGGTCCCACCCTGGGTCCGTGGTGTTCCCCGAACTCACTGGGCACTTCTTCAAAAAGCGGCTCTTACGTGCTCTGGCTGGTTCTACACAGGAAAACTCAAAACACTGTCGTTAGCCCTGCAAACACACTCCGTCCTGATTCCCAAAGTAAACTTCAGTGAAAACAGACATTCATGAGAGCATCAGCTCTGACTGGTATTAGGCTTCCTGTAGGGACAGCAGGCGCAGGGACAGGAGGCGGGAGCAGCTGGGCAGAGGGGAAAGGGCAAAGGGGCAAGGTCAGCTCAGAGGGGCTAGAGGCCACTCCCCACGGGACACTCCACAGGACATGCCCCCACGGGACACGCCCCGTGAGCCCTTCTCACCCCGCCCAGGGGAGTGACATCAGGGTCTTTGGCACAGGCGACAGCTCAGGCTCTTCATTCAGTCACACACGTTCGTGCCTGTTTCCCCTAAGAGTCCTGCAAAACCTCGGGGGGTTATGGAGTAAGTAGAGTGAGCAGCTGCTTTGAAGCCCCTCTCTGGGTGGGACACTGCAGGTGTCAGTTGGCACCGCCCCTTGGGCCTGGCTGGCTGGGTGCTTGGTGCCTCCCACCATCTCCCCTCCTTGTGTGCCCCAGTGGTGGGTCTGCTCAGAGGTCAGCCAAAGGGATGGCAGACACAGGCACGCTGCGGCTCGTGGGGGGCCCCATGAAGACCGGGGCTGAGGGGCGCTCAGCCTCAGCTCCCATGGGGCCCTGGGCGTTGGGCTGGGCGTGGTGCACATCCACCTACAACCAGGTGACGCGCATCCCAATTCAGGGTCTGAGAAACCGGGGGCCCGCACGTCTGCCCCACACTGTCACTGGGCTCGGGCTGTGTGGTAATGGGGGTCTCTCACTGCGTCTAGATCTCCAAGCTGGAAGACTCCCTCAGGAGGTCCGCGCTGCGGGCAGAGCAGCTGCACAGGTGGGTTCCCAGAAGGGTGGCCCCTTCTCTCCCAGACGGGCCACAGCCCAGAACTCAAGAAAGCACTTCGGTTTCCCAGAAGCCCCGTCAAAGCGGAAACGCAGTGGGAAGCTGGAGGGGAAGAGACGGGGACGGAAACGTGTAAAAGCACGGTGGTCCCGTGGGGTCCCCATGATGCTGGGGCAGCGGGAGTGGGTGACTTCAGACAGCCTGGCCCCTCGTGGTCTGTGCCCGGCCAGTAAAGACAGTGGCAGTAAACACAGCGCCTAGTGCGCGCCGCCATGCCTGTGGTTCTGGGGGACACGGTATAGTTTTCTGTTGTGTTTTGTTTTGTTTTTAACGTGCTGAGTCTTCACCCGTCTCAGTGTGGTGGGCAGCACTCACCCACAGCTGGGCAGCCCGTAGCCGCAGGGCCATCAACTCTGGCCTTGAACGTGGGACCTGACAGTCCTCAGCTCTGCTGCTCACATCTTTTCCATCGAGCTTTTGACTGCTGAGTTTTACACTTCTAGAGCATTCCTGGTCATTTTACTACCATGCTGCTTATTTTTGTGTCTCACTGGCGGTTGAGTTCCTATACTTGAAATCCGCGGGAAGCCAAGCGTGTGAGTCCTCCTCGGTTCTTGCTTGAGGTGGAGCGTTTCTGGCTTGGTGGCGATCGGTGCCAGGTCCTCCCAGTGACTCGGGGACGAGCCCATCCTGCGATGTGCAGCTTTCTGTGACGGTGCTGTCTGTGGGGGACTTGCCCTGGACACACCCAAGCTTTTCTGAGTCATTGGAAGGAGGAGCGAGTGGCCTCCCAGGAGCCAAGCCCCAGCCCCGCGGTCACAGAGCACCGCTGTGCGCGCAGCAGGGTCAGCGCAGGCCGAGTGCTTGTCCTCGGGGAGTTCCTGGGTGCACAGTGTGGGGGCGATGAGGCTGGGGAGGGGTCGGGCACGGCCCAGCGGGAGCGTCAGGCTGCCTCAGTCCTCTTTGGAAGGAAGTGTTCGTGGTTTGGTTAACACTCTCTCCACCTGTTTAGTACGAGATCGTCCCAAGAAACGGCCTTCAGCACACAGAAGCATCAGGTCTCAAGTAAGTGGAGCGGCGCCGGCAGGGGGAGCATCAGGTCGGCGCCGCTGGCGGCCCTAGGGTGCTCTAACTCAGAGGTGTCATCTCAGCCCCCTCCGCAAAGCCCAACGGACTCCTGCTGCTGCCGTCAAACTCACCGGCCTCCGACAGGTGTGTGTGTCCTCTAGGGCTGCGCTGGGTTTGCAGGGCGCACCGGGCGGCGCTTACACCGCACAGTCCTTCTGTCGGGCCCTCCACTCCCTTCCCGGCCCTTCACCCTCCACACCGCAGGTGCGGGTGCTCACGCAGAACCGCGTGTGATCCGGCCTGGCCAGTCCCTGCGGACGTGGTGGCTGGCTGGGGAGTGGACCTGCGACCAGGCAGGAGCAGTGGGGTCACTGGGCCCTCTGGGTCGAGGATGGGATGGCCGGGAACAAATCCAGCATGAGGGAAGGGTGAGAGAAGGTGATGGTGCTGGCGGCCCTGCTTGGGACCCGCCCTGCCCTGGCTGACGGTCCCTAGAGTGTGTCCCTCCTCTGCCCTGGTGTTTTCTCGCAGTGACAGGAGGTGGGCCCACGTGTGCACAAAGGGGCCGGTGGCTGGCCGCCCAACAACCTGTCACCCTGGTGCTGGTGGCGCACCTGCACACAGGGAGGCGATGGAGTTGCTTCTCCTTCCCACCCTTGTTCCTTTCCCTTACGCCCCCTTCTCCTGTGGGGGTGCCCACACCACGGTTCTGTCAGCCTGGGGCCGTCAGTTAGGGGTCTGACCTTGGCTGACAGCCATGCAGCGCATGTGGATGGCGCGTGTGGACGGCACGTGTGGACGGCACAGAAGCTGGTGCCGCTCGCGCCGGTCGGCAGGGGCTGCGGGAGCCTGGGGCCGGCGGCCAGGGGCGGGTGCTGGGCATGAAGGCCGTGTGGGCCCTGCGCGGAGGAGGCTCGGGAGCTCGGCTCCGGGCTCTGTGTGGTTCCCGTCCGGTTCCACAGACACAACGGGGGCCAGGGAGGGAGGTGATATGGAAGGGCCTGCAGGCTCCGGAGCACGGGGCTGCGTGCACGAGGCGGGTGTGGGCGTCGGCTGGTGGCGTCATGCCGAGTCCCCTGCAGGGAAGGCCCAGGCCCAGCCTGTGTCTCCCCATCCGACAGGGTGGAGTCCATGGAAGTCGACCGCACGGCCTCCCCGAGGAGAAGGGTGAGTGTGTCTGCCTGGGCTGTGTGTTTCCTGGACGCACCCTACCTCGAGTGTCCCAGCGCTGGGGAGCACCGCTATGTCCCTGCGTCCTGGACAGCAGCAGGGACGGTGCTGAGTGAAACCAGGACCAACCCTGTCAGGTAAAGAGGTGGGTCAGCACCGGAGAGAAGCAAGACCAGAGGGAACGTGGCCTGAGGCACAGGGCGGCCAGGCCGCTCTCGGTCCCCGATGTGCAGAGCGAGGCTGGGATTGACCAGTGGAGAGCACAGTGACACCCTGTCGTCATGGGAGCTGCGTGCCAGGCAAGCTGGGTCACCTGGAAGCGTGTCAGGCTGGCTAGGAGCTGTGTCCGCCTAAGTGTCTCGCTGTCCTGACGGGCTTTGGAGTGTCATCAGCGCTTTCCTTTTTGTCCTTAGCCTGAGGTGGCCGCTGGCCCGACGAGAATCTCTCTGATTAGTCCACCCCAAGACGGACGCATGGGTAAGTCAGAGTCCCCATAAGTGGACCCAAGTCGTCACACACTGACAGACGCACCCTGGAGGAATGTGCAGTCGCACGTCAGAACTTACTGGAACGTCGTCCGAGTGTGGGCGGAGCTGCGCCCGACCCAGGGCCTGCGCGGGCATTGCAGGGAGACGGGCTGCGCCGGGCTCCAGATGATGACACTCAGCCTCCTGGATGCCAGATGTTTCTAATTTAAATTTTTCAGGTGGAAACCTTTCCAGAACGCATCAGGTAGCACTGCTCTCCTGAGCAGACATCACAGGCCTGGGCTTGGGGGTGTCTTGTGGTTGGGGGGCACCACTGGCCTCCTGTCTGTATCCCCGTACAGCCCTGAGCTCTCCTAAACCTGTCACGTCACGTGGCTTCCCTCCTGCTTGGCGTGCCCCGACTGAGCCTGACGTCTGTGGGCGGCCAGAGAGCTCAGGGCCACCCCCGGCCTCAGCAAGGCCCACACGACCCCTGTGAGTGGACCCGGTGAGGCCTCAGTGTCATCTCTGTGGATAACAGTCATCTCGTCTCAAATTACCGTAAAGAGTCAATCAGGAGCTGTTTTAGCTGCCCCCATGGTCCCGAGCATGTGATCACTGAGCAGAAGCTGCCACTACTGTGTGGTTCTGCCTGAGTGTCACAGCGCCACAGATGGGGGACGACCCCCATGGAGGAGCCTCAGCACCAGGTGCAGGCAGCCACTCAGGGAGGCAGGGCCAGCGAGGGGCGGTGCAGGCAGGAGCCCGACTGGCTCTCACAGGGCGGAAGGCCGGTGGCGGCCAGGTCTGGGGCTGGCGGGCGTGTGTGGGTGACGGTGTCGGGGTGCACGGTGCCTCGGATGGGGGCAGAGCGTGACCTCCGGCTGGAGGCTGGAGGCTGGGGCAGAACACAGGCTCTGGGTGTGCAGCCTACAGGCCAGCTGCTGACTCAGGGTGTCAGCCGGCCCTGGGAGGGGCCGTGTCTCCAGGATTAGCAAGGCCCCCCAGTGTCAAGCCGTCCTGAAGAGCAAAGTCAAAGCCAGGCAAACAGCCTGCTGGGACAGTCTGTTCCCCGCGGGCTCTCCTGAGGGTTGCCTGCAGGCTCAGGGGTGTGCCACCATACTGGTGCCACCCGCGGGCAGGGTACCCCTACTGTCCACAGAGCCCAGGGCCCCTCGGTGCTGTGCAGCCTCGGGAAAGACACTCACCCTGTCTGATCTAGGTCCTCCAACTATGCAAGGGGTGACACGAGAGGACCTAGAGGGAGCCTAACTTAAACGCTGTCTCCCCTCCTTCCTGCTTCTCATCTGTTGAAATTCTCCAAAATTGGGTGCAAAAGGGCTCAGGTGCCCAGAGCAGTCTGTCCGGCTTTGCCCTCTGCTGCGTCTAGAGCATACCGGGGACCATGACGCCAACAGGAGTGTCTTACACACCCAGGAGGTTTCAGCAGACAGAGGGCAGGGACTGTGTCCCTCCGCTGCCCCCTCCCCCGTGCGGGAGCCGAGAGCCTCCGGACTCAGAGCGGAAGAGGGCATGTCCTCGGGCACCTATGCCCTCTGCACACCTGCGGCGGCCCGCCCTAGCCATGCCCAGAGGCGGTGGGGGCGGAGCCCGTGGCCGGAGCAACGGCCACAGGCCCAAACCATGGGGCTGTTTGATTGTTGGGGTGCTCTGAGTATTCCGGGTGCGGGAGGAAGAGGAGACGGAACTGTGATGTCCTCGCTCCGGTTGTGTGGAGGAGTGCGGGCGTGGGCGGGGACGGAGGGCCGTGGGGGGTGGGTGGGGGCAGGGCCAGAGGGGCGTGGGGGGTGGGGCTGGAGGGGGAGGGGGGCGTGGGGGGAACGGGGGCAGCAGAGCGGAGAGACCCCGCAGTTGCCTGCCCTCCTGCTCAGAGCCGCGGGGCGCGCTCACTTGGCTCCTGTCCCCGCAGGCAGCGTGCTGCACCGAGGCTCTCAGCCCCTCGGCCTGACGCCAGGCCACGCCAGCGTGTCGGAGGTTCTCAGGTGGGGCCCGCGCGCGGCTCCTTAAAGAGCCGGAGGCGGAGCTGGTGGGCGGCGGCGCTCGGCGGGGGACTCCCTGGACGTCCCGCTCTCGGGGCCTTCGTGGTGCACGCCTTCCCGGTTACGCGTGCAGAGCACTTCGTGTCCAGTGGCAGCTGCAGCGGTCCGCCTGGGGCGGGGCCCACAGGCTGGTCCGTGAGGGGCAGTGCGTGCGTGGGCACGTGTCCCGCCAAAACCATTCCCAAAGCAGCGCTGGCCGGCCCCCGGGCCGCTGACGGCCGCGCCTGGATGGACCACGACACCCAGACCACGCCATCGCACCCTCCTCCGCCAGGCGCCAAGCCTGCTGGGCGGCCCTCATGCGCGCGCCTGCGGCCGGGTGGACCCCCGCTGCCCCCCCCACCCGGAGCCACACCTGCGCCCACTGCTTCTCCACCCGCGAGGCGGCCCCTGCCTGCCCGCCCGAGTAGCTTGCTCCCCGGACGAAACCGACGCCCTTCCGCACCTCCTCCCTGACCCGTCCCCTCTGCTCCGTGCCACTGGGAGGGTCCACTCACAGCTGCCATCCCCGCAGGCCCTGCGCGTGGTCCCCAGAGCCTAGAGAAAGCGTCCGGCGGGAGGCGGGCCTGCGCGCGCACTTGATGGACATGTGCCTTGACACTAGAGGCAGCCCACGTCTGACTGCCACCTCATGAAGTCATTTGACACCTCGGTGACCTTGTTGACTTTCCTACTAGGATCCCCAGCAAGAGGCCGGCCCAGAGCCTGGCCCCCCAGGAGCCCAGCGGAGCGGTAGGCGGCGGCTCGCCCAGCCTCGGAGGCTGCCCCGGCCGGGCGCCCAGGCCGCCCATCAGCATCTCGGGGCTGCTGCAGAGGCAGCATCTAGGCAAGTGCACCGGCCCCCTCGGGACGTGCACGCAGTGTGCGAGCAAGTGCTGACGTGTGTGTGGCACTGTGTCTGAGCGTCCGTGAGGGACGGAACTCCGGCGGGGCCGGTGTGGGTGGCACTGTGGTTACAACCCTGCTGCTTCCGCAGGATCTGCTGGCCTCGGGGCGGCCACGCTCGAGAGACGACCTGTCGTGCCTGGCCGTGCGCGGGGCTCTCCGACCCACTGCCCCAGGTGGCAGCTGTGACTGGTTCTTCTCAATGCACCGAAGCAGTGGAAACAAATAAAGTGCTGACTGTCACGTGGGTGACAACTCTGAAACGCGCCCGCTGTCCTTGCGGTATCCATACGGCAGCCCTGTGAGCACTGCCTGCTGGGAGGCCTTCTGACCCCAGTTCCTCGAGGGCACCAGTGACAGGGTCCTGCACACAGACCCGATCGCAGGGACAGCCACACAGCTCTGATCGGCCCCTGTGCCTGTGTGCTCTGTCCTCTGGGACACAGTTCTATCACGTGACACGTGTGACTCACATGTGACGCTGTCTTCAGCGATGACTGTTGTCTCCAGAGGTGAATCTTGTCTTGTCCACCAGGCGGGTGACACAGTCACACTGGGCTTGGAGGGCAACGTGCTCCCCCCAGACCCCACCAGTTGGGACCACACTGGGTTGAAAAAGAGGGTCACAGGGCCGATTACAGTCCCTCACAACTTGCTTTTTTGACACAGATCTCGATGCCACGTGTTTAGCATTTCCTGTTCCTCATTTTTGTTGTTTCTGCACAACTGAGCTTGCACTCGGCCAGCTGCAGCCCGGTGGGCGTTGGCCTCGCTCAATACCTGTGGCCACCACCCTTCGGCTCAGCTTAGTCAGCACGTGCGTGTCTCCTTTACAGTAACTGTCATCAGAAAAGCAAACTTAAATAAAACTACCCCACAAAAGCACGAGCCCCGCCGTGGACACACCTGACAACAGCCACAACGGCAGTGTCGCCCGCAGCCCCAGGCCCGGCCTCAGCGGGACCGCCGTCTCCCGCCGCGTGCAACCCCGCGTCCAGCCCGAAACACAGCTGCGGGCCCGGGTGCGGATTCTTGAGCCGCGCAAGGGAGCTTCCGTGGGTGCAGCCGTGGCCGGCCACGGGGCGCGTCCCCGCCAGCGCAGTGCCCAGCAGAACAGAGCGCCTCGTGCCAAAGCTCCCAGAGGGGCCGGGTCCAAACGCCTTGCCCTTGGTTCCTGCCTCGCGAAGCCCCTGAACCGCGGTGAGCGTGTACAGACGGGGCGGCGGGCCCCGCAGCAGGGCCGCACACTGCGTCTGACGGACGCGGGCTGGGTCCAGGGACACTGCACGTTCTTCAGGAAGGGACTTCTCCAAACTGGCCAGACTTCGTTCCCCTCCGTGTTTGCTATTCATGCTGGTGTCGCGTGCAGTGAGGGGTGACATACAGTTCAAGCCGCCGGTGGCCAGGGTCACAGGCAGGTGTCACACTGCGGCTCCCGGGACCCCCACGTGGCCCCAGCCGGAGGTGCAGGAGGGAGCTTGGTTGTGCCCGTGAGAGTCCAAACAGGCTTCAGGCAACACCGGAAGGAAGTCACCATGCTAAGGCCACGGTGATGTGCTTGACTTTGAGGTTCAGTCCCCACAAATGGGGGCGACCTCAGCATGGCCCGGCCCGTGTCCCCGTCGCCGACTGCTGCTGGTTGCCACTGGTGCCGGGCGCCCCCAGCAGTGCGTCTGACAGAATATCCGTCCTCTGTGGCGGGGGGCCCGGTGGACACACAGCCCAGGGACAGCACGCCGGTGTCAGAGCCCAGGCGGCTGCCCTGGGAGTGGGGCTCGGCCTGCAGAGCAGAGGAGTTAGGGGTCCCAGGGGCCCTGATGCAGGAGCACGGTGTGATCAGAGGCCAGGGGAGGAAGTCCTAGGCTCTGCAGCCACTACTGCCAACCCAGCCCTGCAGGATGTGGCCACACGGAGCCCCTGTCCCACACGGTGCCGTTGTGACACGGCACTGGTTCTGAGTCTGTTCTTTCAGTCCCAAAGGAAATCCCCCAGATTAGGGGGTACATCTGAGCCCCTGCACACCAGCCTGGTACCCCAGACACTGTGGTGGGGGACCCCCAGAACCCAGGGGTCTGCTGGTCAGGGCCAGCGCTTACCAGGTTGGGTCCTGTGGCCTGAACGCTCACGGCCTTCCGCCGGAGCTGAGTCAACATCGACAGCCTGGTGCCATGCTCGGCTGGTGACAGTGCCCCGAGTGTCCCACTGGCTCTGCCCGCGAGGTCCCGGCCACCATCTGTTTGGGTCAGCACCCAAAAGAGGGACGGTCAGCACTGCAGATGTGTCTCCACCCACGGCACGAGGCCCACGACTTGGCAGCCACATGTCCTTCCCCCACCGTGAGGGGCACACGCGTGGCCAGCCCCGCTCAGGGGGCAGGTCGGCCCCCCGCCCTGCCGTCAGCCGCAGGGACTATCACACCAGGAGGAAGGCTGCCACGTGAGGCGCCGGCGCGGTCCTGCGTGCACCCCTGGTGACAGCTGGTGGCCCGTCCGCTGTGCACGGGGCTGCACGTGCGCACACGCACACTCACGCTCATTTCTTTCTGAACCGTGACCCCGGGCATCGGCCTCTTGTCCTCATCCTGGCTTTCTCTGCTGCCTCCTAGTGGCCACTTGCCTGTCACCATGGCTGTGTCCTCAGGGGACAGTGCGGATGGCAGGTGGCAGGCGGGCCTCCAAGCCCACCAGGGGCACCCTGGGAAGGGTGTCACCCTGTGGGACAGGAGCGGCTCAGTGACGGGGGTGGGGAGGTGGGGTCGAATTCAGTGACCGGCGTTAGGGACCTCTGGACATCTTACAAATCCACCTTCAGGAAATGACTCTTCCCCGCATCATAGAAGCGCCACGACGTGGTCATGACCTGCCGCTGCCTGGCCCAGCTGCCTGTCTTGGTGACTCGGGGTGACAGTGACATGAGTCATCGTCATGCCGGCGTCCTTGGAGGAGTCCAGGCTCGGGCTGAGGGTGTGGAGTTGGCGGGAACCGAGCTGGCGAGTGCCATCTCGTGGCTGCGGCCTGAGAGCCTGAGGCTCCAAGCCACCCAGCCCTCCTGAGGGCAGAGCCCCTGCTGCCCGTGAGGCCTGTCCCTCCCGGGGACGCTGCCCAGACATGCAGGGGCCGTGGCAGCCTCTCTTGGCCGCTCAGGACACCGTGCGTGACTGGGCCTGCATGATAGCTCTGTCCAGGCGTCCAGCGGGCATGGCGTGGCTGGAGGGGTCAGAGACTGGGGGAGTGAGCTGGACCCCCGGGCGAGGGCGCTCCTGAGTTCGTGGAGCCCGCAGTGAGCCTGGTCTTGCGCCCCCCACGCAGGCCGGCGGAGCCCCCGTTCACACACTGCTCCCCTTTCCTTCTGTTTCGTTTCCACGGCTTCTGGTTTCTGCATTCTTACGTCCCAGACCTGGATTTGGCAGAAAAACGATTTGCCTCAGGACTTTTCTGAGCCAAGCCCCCGGTGACGGACACGGGAGCCCGCGGCGCGGAGCGCGGCCTTCTCCCTGGCTTTCTTGGCGGAGTCTGGCCCGGGGTCAGGGGCCTGCGGTCAGCCGTGCGGCAGCGCAGACGGCGGCGTTGTCCCTGTGCTCCTGACGCTCACTGCGCGTCGCCCAGGCAGAAAGCTCCTCAGCATCGCCTCTCAGGGGCGAGACCCCCTCCCACCCGCCCAGGGCTGAGGAGGGGGCGACGCCCGGCCTTCCGGAAGCACCTCAGGTCCAGCCTACAGGCGCCTGCCCTGGGGCCACGCTGAGGGCGTCCTGGCGGGCAGGACGTGGTGTCAGCCGCCAGCCTCCTGGTGCTACGCGGGGCGGCCGGCCTCCAAGTGCGCGGAGCTGGGATCCGGCCCTTGGAAGCGTTTCCAGATGTTTCTGGCATCGGAGAGAGCCTTCCGTGAACCTGGGAACTCAGCGGGGGCGGGCCCGGGGTCCCCGTTTACCCAGCGGGCACCTCTGTCATCTGGCCTGTCAGCCACGCTGCACCAGGAATGTGTGCTGTGTCCAAAGGCAACGAGCCGGCTGGCGCCTGACGAGGGGGACACACGGCAACGTGCCCGCCGGGGGGCCGGCAGACCGGGGAGGCCCAGCACCCCGAGTCCTTCCCAGAGACCTGGCCCTGAGTGTGGGGGAGGCAGGAAACACAGCCAGACACACACTGTGAGCATGCTCACACGTGCATGCACACGTGTGTGCACTCGGGCCCCCCGCGCGCACACGCAACTGCAGCTCCGGATGATGGCCTCCGGGAGCCACCCGCCCCCGGGCAACCCCGAGACCCAGGAAACCTGGGCTCCCCCTTCCTGCCGGTGGGGTCGGCTGAGAGGAGCACTCGGCAGTGCTGCGGGCGGGGCTCCGGGGGGGCAGCCCACACGGCCTGTGCAACCATGGGGAGTTGGGAGGTGCTGCCTCCATGTCCTGGCCACTACTGGACGGATGGATGACCCCTCGGGACAGAGGACCCCTCTGAGACAGCAGCCCCAGCTTCCCTATCCCCCCGGCCTGGGCCTGCACCCCGAGTGCCCACCTGGGTGCCAGGGGCTCGGAGTGTCCCCCCGAGACCTGCAGGTCAGCCCAGCCCTCCACCGGCCGGGCGGCGCCCAGGCTGGGCAGCAGCGACCACTGCGCGTACAGAGCTCAGTGCGTCTCAGGAAACTGGGTCTATTTGCAGTTTGTTAAAACCGCCGCCAGCATTCGGAACGGGGCTGTTTTTCCAGTGGAAAGTGTAACGTGAGCCCAGAACGTTCCCACTTGCTGCACAGACACCCCGACGCCCCCTCCACAAGTGAGGCCGGCGCCTGGTCTGCGGCCGCCGGGCCAGCTCCCGCTCCCCACCAGTGTGCCTGTCCCCCGGCCCCCCGACGCGGGGCCCAGCCAGACAGCGGGGGCAGGGCTGTGGACCCCTGCGCAGAAGGGTGAGGCCGGCGGCTGTGTGAGCCCGGCGGGGGCATGAGGACGGGAGGAGGCCCGGCACGCTCCCCAGCACCCCACGGCTTTGGCCCAGACCCCACATGGCAGCCGGACCCAGCCCTCAGACCAGGCCGGTGACTCAAGGCCCCATCTGGCCAGCAGGGAGCACGAGAGGCCTGACCATACGCACTGTGACTTCCGACGGCCCGGCCCAGTGCCCGGGCAGGTGCCTTGTCCCTCCGGGGGCGCCCTCAAGGCCACGACCCCTGGACTGCGGGACACAGGACGTCCGGCGGGCCAGAGCCCTCGTCCACGCACCGTCCCTGGGCTGCAGGCCTGGCTGTGGTTCTCCGAGCCTGCAGCAACGAAGACCTGCCTGGGAAGACCCTGCCTGCCCCCTCCCCAACCCCTCCACTTGGGCCTAAGTGACAAAAACGTGCCACAGCGCAGTGGTCATGGGCTTTGCAGCTCACACCTGGGGAAGGAGGGGAGTGACTCGGACGCAGAGTCTCCCCTGAAACCTCAGCGCCCGCACTGGGCAGACGCAGAGGGGCTCCCGGGACCCCACCCCCCAGCCTGAGGCCTGCTGTCCCCGACACCCGCCGCCCGGGACGCTGAGCTCCAGGCCCCTGAGGACAGACCCCGCGGGACGGCCCCTGGGGTGCCCGGTGCAGAGAGGCCGCGTGGGCAGGAGCGGGTCCTCAGCCCCACGCGGGGGTGTGGCGGGAAAGGAGGTGTGAGGGGACAGAAGGGGTCTCGAGCCCCACACGCCGCACGCACCCACACGCGAATACGTACACGCGTGAGACCTCCACTCACAGGCTCACATCCCCTGCAGCGGCCTGGGGTCCCCCACGCTGTGAGGGGACATTTAGGCTGCCGCAGGGGTGGTGGCACACCCCTTCAGTCATGAGTAACGGGCAGCGGGGTGGGGCACGGGCCAGCTCCCCAGCCGGGAACGACATAGACACTGGCCCGGGGACACGGAGGGTGGGACCCCGGGAGCCAGCCCCTCCAGGTCCTCGGCTCGGCCGGGCCTGGCGTCCGCCGGGCCCTGGGCGCGGGCTGCTGGCTGGCGCTCCCCTCATTTCCTCTTGGCCTGCAGGCTCCCGGCGGCCTCCGGAACAAAGGGCGGATTGTGCCCTGTTCTGGGCTGCTGCCCCCCCCGGGCCCCGTGGGCGATGTTTGTGTTTGCAGCCAAGCCAGGCTCCCCCGACTGGCCGGCGAGGGCTCTGTGAGTGACAGCCGCGCGCACCAGCCGCCGGCCGGCCGTCCTGTCCCCGGTGGAGCTGGTCCACCGCCCTCCCCCGGGGCCGTCACAGGCCCTCCCCGCTGTGCCTGCCCAGCACCTCCCCCTGTGCAGACACCTCCCATTGCCAGCCTGGGCCCCCTGTCCTGTGTCCACCCTGCCAGGCCGGAAGCAAAGACCCCCTGCTGTCAGCCCATGGCCAGGCCTCCCCATCACTGGGCATTTGGTGCCGGCACTGGGGGCACAGAAGGGGGCCAGGCCTCTCGGTTTCCAAGCAGGCAGGATGGGGGACATTTGGCGGGGGACAGACAATCCAAGGCCAACGCCATCCCAGTTCTCAGGTGTGCCCAGGGCCCCAGGACTGTGAACCACCCCCGGCATCCAGTCCCACACCCGGACACTGTGACACGACGGGGACCTGCTCCCAGGTCACCCCCAGAGCAGCCAGGCCGGCGGGCAGCTCAGCGCGGGCCCTGGTGACGTCCGCGCATGCCCCCCACCCGAGGAGCGGAGGTGCTGGTCTCCGCATGTGGACGGGGGCGCCGTGCTCACAGCCAGACTTGGGCGCCAGCTCAGCCTGGCAGAGCCCCGGGCAGGGGACGCAGCGCCAGCCCGGTGCACCCCACCCCACGGAGCACGCCCGGGCCTCCCCGCCTCCCCACCCCCACTGTTGGTTTAGCTCCGGCCGCCACCGTCAAAGGAGCTTTGTGGCCGCCAAGCGAGCTGGGCACGATTGTCTTGGAGGGGCTCCAGGAACTAACGGTGGGGGCCGGCCGTAGGATAAAAGTGGAAAAAGTGTGAAGTGAGAAGGAATTTGCCTCCGTGGAGCCTGGTGCTGCCCTTCCCCGGGCCGAGGTCCAGGCCGAGGTCCCTGGCGGCCCGCCCGGCCACGCCACGCTCTCTGGGGCCCGGCCGGGGCTCACCTCTCGTCCGTGGGTCACCAAGGGCTCCCGCCAGTCACAGCGGGAGTCGCCGAGGGTCCGGAGTGGCTGGGCGACTTTGGGCCCGAGGACACGGCCGTGCGCACTGTGGGTGGGGGTGGGGGTGGGGCCCGGGCTGCAGAGCCCGCTGAGCGTGGAGGCGGGGGTCCTGCTCCCGGCAGCCCAGGCCAGGAGCGCTGGACTGTGACCCCAGGACTCCCTCCTTCTCGGCCACACTTCGGAGGGTCACCGTTGGCACTGACGCCGGGTCGCCCAGGCAGTCTCTATGAGGGGGTGGAGGGCTCAGAGAGAGTGGGTGCCAGCAGGGGCCACGCTGAGCTCGGGAGCCCCACACCAGGTGCCCAGGCCATGGCCAAGGCCAAGGGGCGGGTCCTGGGCTGGGCGTGGGCCTCCGGCTGCCGCTGGGAGGAGTGGGGCAGGACCGAGAAGGGGCTGGCAGGGCAGGGGCCGCGGTCTGGGGCAGAGTCACCCATGCAGGCTGCTGGTCTTCCAGGAGGGCCCGGGGCCTGAAGGGGACCCGCTGCCCCCACCCCCCGCCGAGAGCCTGGGCGGGGTCGGCTCCCGGTGGGCTCCCCCGGCCAGGCTTCCCCACCCAAGCCCACCGGCCCCGCCTCTGCCTTCCAGCAGAGAGCTCGGGGCTGTCAGCCTCCTCCCTTCCTCCTCGGCCGCCAGGGACCCCTCGGGCTGAACCCAGGGGCCAGGGGAGGGCATTTTGGGGACCAGGGTAGGAGCACTGGGCCTCCCAGGGACTCACACGTACCCACTACAACTGTCACCCGGCCCAGCTCCCCAAGGGTCCAGCCAGACACCCCCCTCCCCCGTTGTGGCACAGGGCGAGGCCGGCGCCCACCCCTCCGGCCAGCTGTTGGCAGCTGTCACCACCTGTCGGCCCAGGGCCAGGTGTCCATTGGCTGCTGAGGGAGTGGGGGTGGGGCACGCAGCCCCTGGTGCAGGGAAACTGAGCCCCCCCACTGCCCGCACCTGCGGCTGCTGCACTCCCTGCCCCAGGATCGAGTCACCACGGGGAGTGGACATCTGGCCCCAACCTGAGGTCCCTTCCCCTGAGTCCCCCACCCCACCCCCACCAGCCAGGCCAGTGCTGTGCCACCCCTGGGGTCCTCCTGTGCCCTCCGGCCCGGGACAGAGGCCTGTGCCAGCAGACAGACCCCTCTGGGCTGCGGGCATGGCCCAAGCAAACCAGGCATGGGAGTGAGGGCGGTGCGCACGCTCGGTGCCCAGGAAGCCTCAGGCCACTGTGCTGGACCCTGGGCCTGATCCTCACGGACTGCTGGCACCCCAAGACACAAGCATGTGCTGAGGGGTCCCTGACCCAGGGCCTTACCCTGCCCTGAGCTGATGCACCAGGCTGCCCAAGGTGCCCAGGGCGAGAACACAAGAAGCCAGCACCGATTTGGGGCCAGTGTAAGGGCCTGTGCTGGCTGCTTCCACACCAAAACCAGCAGTGCCAGGGCCCTGGGCAGCTGCCTGGGGCACCCCTCCTCCCGCCCCCGTCCCCCGCTCCCCACCCCCACCCCCTGGGAAGAGAGTAGCACCCCTCAGGCAAACAGCTCTCTCCTCAGTGTCCCGAGCCCTTAAAATAAACCCTGAACTCCAGAACCCTGGGCCACCAGGCAACACAGGCCCCCGGGAGAGCCTCTGACTCCCCCACCCCGACCCAGTGCCCCCACCACCTGTCCTGTGAGAGCCCTGAACCCAGCCAGGCCTGGGCACCGTGCGGGCCAGGCAGTGGTGAGGTCAGCACGGGGCACAGTGGACACCCCGCCCTCAGGCCCGACATCTGCCCTGCCGGGACCCCGCTCCCTGCCCACTGAGCAGCCTGATCTCCTGGGCCACCAGACGCCGTGCCGGGTGTGCGGCAGGGGCTGCTTCCCACGCCCCGGCCCGGTGCGGCGGCCCCACTGTCCGCACAGGCCGTCCCCATCTCCGTCTCCCCCAGGCCTGGATGTGCTGCGTCCCGGGCCTCGGCAAGGTCATCGGGGGCACTGACATTCAGCCCCTGCAGGAGCCCAGGGTGTGGGGGCACTTGTGGGTCCTGCACCCAGCCCCAGGCCCAGCGTGTGTCCCCACCACATGTCCCCTGTTCTTGTCCCCTTTGCTGTGTCCCACATCCTGCATTCCTGTCCTCGTCCTGGCCACAGGACAAGGCTCTGATCTGCTGCCAGGTCCTCCCGACACAAGGCCCATGGGGGAAGGGCTGTGCCATGTCCCCCTCATCCTCGGTCTCTTGGGCACCAGCCTCAACCCCCCCTCTGGGACAGCTGCGGGACGGCCCGCCCGCGCACACCCCTTTGAAGCCAGGAGGGCTGGGCGGCAGCAGGGAGTGGTCTCACCCAAGGGTGTCAGAGCCTGGGCCGCCCTTTCAAGTTTGCCGGACTTCAAGGGGACCGGCTTACCGTGCCCAGCACCAGATCAGGGCAAGGTCACTGGGCTGGCTCGGCATCTGGGGCTGTGCCCTCCCGGCACCCCAGCACCCCATCAAGGACACCGGGAGTCTCCCGGAATGGCCCAGCCTGACCTGGCCTGGGGGTCACTCTGAGGACACGGCTGGATCCCGCCTCTACCTTCTGGCCCGGACCCCACCCCCACACCAGAGCTGGGGAAGGGGTCAGGGGGTCCTGTAGCTTTGGTGTCTGCCCGCTAGCCTTTCTGCCTGCGGCCAAGGGCACTCTGGGGACTGGCCTCAGTGTACGCGGAGGGACGACTGTGGACCGCAACGGAGAGCCCAGCATGCGGCCCTCGGAGCCTGTAGGAGCCGTGGCCCGCCCTCAGCGCCCCGCCCAGCCCCCGCCCACCACCCCGGAACAACCAGTGCAAGTCCTGCGGGGCCCCCAGGAGCCCTGAGGGGCGGGGCTGGGTGGAGGGGTGGACAGACCTGCCCGCCGGTCAGTCACCAAGCCAGTCAGCACACGTCTGTTCAAGGTGGACTTGGTGCCGCCCTCAGGGAGCCCCTCCTTCAGATGTTCTGCAGGACGCACAGCCCTCCGCACCCCAGCACACGCCTGCTCCCCTCTGTCTGCCCTGCCCCCATGAACCCCCAGTGGCGAGGACCTGTCACTGTCCCCACCACTGTCCCCTCAGCTGCCCTTGCATATGGGGTGCAGGGAAACGAAATTCCTTCCTGGGAGTGTGGGGTGCAGGGTGGGGGCCTTCGTCTTCAAGGTGGCAGGGCAGCCTTATGAAGTGGGGTGGGTCTGTCTGGTCCCCTGACCAGCCCAGCACCCCAACATGTCCACAGAGTGACCTATCTCTCCTCGGGGACCCTGGAAAGGTCCTGGCAGATGGGCAGCCCAGGGCCACTGGTCTCAGCAAGAACCAGGACGCTGCAGGCCTGTGCTGTCCGTGAGAGAGCAGCCCAGCCAGGCAGGTCAGTAGCCTCCAGACCCACCTGGGGCTGACTTGAGGCTGGACCGCACCTGCGCCCCAGGGGGACAGCACTGGACCTCGGGCCAAGACGGGCACAGGTCCAAGTACAAGGTCTCAGTTCTCTTAGGAGGTGTGGGTGCCCACTCCTCACTGCTCCCTGGGGAGGGGACAGCTCACCCCCTGTGAGCCAACAATGGCCCACTGCCTGAGGTCTCCCGGCCACCTGAGGTCTCTTTGCTGCCCAAGGTCACCCCGCTTCCACCCCTCCCCCAGCTCAGACTGAAACTCAACCAGGCGTCAGCCGGAAGCCTGCTGTCTGGGGAACATCTGTTTGGGTTGCCAGCTGTGGGCGGCCTGCACCCCTTGTCCCCGTCACTGCAGCAGGGCTGCCCGGCCCCCAGCGGGGCCTGAGTCTCCCACGACATCTGCCCCAGGTGGCCCTGCCCCAAGCTCGGTCACTGCCTATGGGGTCGGGACCATTTCAGGGGAGCCTCCCGCAGGGCTAGCCCCTACGTCTTGGGGCAAGAAGTGGGGTTGTTGAAGAAGACAGGGGACCCAACCCCATCCTGCACTGCATGGAGGAGAGGGCACAGGGAGAGGAGCCACTGTGGGAGGCGGGGAGGGGGACTCGGCCCCGGCCTTGGAGGATCCCCCCTAGCCAGCCAAGCCTGTCCTTATCTCAGGAACCCTGGACACCAGTGTGGCCTTGCCCTTCCTGCTGGACGTGCTGAGGATCTAGGGACACAACGTCGCTCACACCGGCGACTTGGCTAAAAGCACGCACGTTATCTGGGCGCCATTTCTTCAAAGGCTCCGGCATCCCTGGGCTGGAGGCAGGCCCCCTCTCGAGTGCTGGCCCATGAAGCTGAGGAGACTGAGACCATGTCACACTACCCAGGGGTGGCGGGAAGACCCTTCATATGGTGCTCCGCAGGCAGCAGGCACCTACATGGAGGTGACAGTGCAACCCAGTCTTCCAATGCCATGCAGCTGACCCCCCAGAGTATGGGGCAGGGGGGCGGGCACAGGCCCTGCACCGAGGGCCACGGGCGCCGTGTCACCAGAGAAGGGTGTCTGCTGGGCCAGTGCACAGGACTCTGGCCAGCCAGGACATGTGCACAGGTGTGTGGGCAGAGCTTTTGGCCCAGCAGTGGGGCTCTGAGAGCCTTCTCTGCTCCTGGTTCTAGAGCCCAAGATGCCAGAGCACACATAGGTAAACATGTATGTACATGCATGTGTGTGCACACACACCTGTATAGACGCTGGCCCACAACCAGGTGCACACCTGTACACAGACGCAGGCCCACACACGTGTACACCTGTATAGACACAAGCCCCCACGCACACACCTGCACAGACGCAGGCCCACACACAGGCGCACACCTGTACACAGACACAGGTCCGCGCACACACACACACACCTGTACAGATGCACACCCACACACAGGCACACACCTGTACCCAGACGCAGGCCCACACACTGGTGCACACACCTGTACAGACACAGGCAGAAACACCAGTTTAGACGAAAAGGATGCACATTTTTATGTTTAACAAAATAAATTAAATATACGAAGCTTCAGCTCAAACTCTATATAAAATCACAGAGATCTGGGGCCACCCTGGGCAGTGGGGTGACAGGTGCCTGGCCCCGAGGTGGACATCCAGTATGGCCACAAGGCCAGGTGGGTCCAGGGCCCCGGGAGAGGCCAGGTCTCTGCGGCCCAGCCCTCTTTCATCATTAATATTATTATCTTAATTTCTTAAATATAAATATCAAAGCCCCCTTCCCTCGTGGGAGGCTGGGTGCCCCGGGAGTCACGCCAGCTGGACTCCAGCCTCTCTGGACTGCAGGCTGGGGCTGCTACACCCGACCCCCTGGCCCAGGGTACAAGGGACTCCCGGACACCCAGGACAGGTGGTGGCAAAAATAGCCATCCACCTGCCCAGGGCTGGGCAGGGGGACAGGCTGCGGGCTTAGGGCAGGGGGGCGGATTTTTGGTTTGCTTGTCCAGGTGCCTCTCAGATCTGCCAGGCGGGGGGGTGGGGGTGGGGATGGCGCCCTCCTCACAGGCCAGGGCGTCCCCGTGGACTGGCCTGTCGCTGCCCGCGCACCAGTTACAAACGCAGCCCTTCCCAGAGGCCGCTTCGAGTGCGGGTGCGGTTGTGCGCACGGTGTGTCAGCGTGCGTAACCGTGCGTGCCCGCCGTGCGCGTGCTTCGCACGGGACGCCCCCGCCTCTGCCCCGCCACGTCCGCTCCCACCTGCCCGCCCGATGGGCAGTCCTAGCACTGGTAGTGAATGTGCTGGTGCTGGTGGACCTTGCCCTCCACGTGCGTGTGCGTGTGCGTGTGCACGTCGGTGTAGAGTTTGGGGTAAAGCTTGGGGCCGGCAGCCGGGCCCGGGCCCAGCAGGTGCTGGGGGGCCGCCGGGGCCCCGAGCTCCTCACACAGCCCCACGGCAGCGGAGGTCCCGAGGGCGGGGGGCACGGGCAGGTCCTTGTCCCCGCCGCGGTCTCGGGCGGCGGCAGGCGCGCGGTGCGCGGGTACGGCGGGGGTGGGCGCGCACGGCTTCTTCTTGGCCTGGCAGAGCCAGAGCAGCACGGTGCCCAGGATGAAGACGGCGCCGGCCGGGATGCCGATGACCACGGGCCAGGGCAGGCTCGTGCTGGAGGAGGAGGGGGCCACGGCCGGCCCCGGGGGCTTTGGATCTGTGGGGTAGGCGGGGAGGCGAGGTGAGGGGGACCCGGCCCGGAGCTGGGGCGGGGCTGGGGGCGGGCAGGGGAGGGGACCGGCGCACTGGGGGCGGGGCGGGGGCGGGGCCGGCGGAGGGGGCGGGGCCGCGCACCTGGCAGCACGGTGAGGAAGGCGCTGCGGAAGCTGTAGCCCATGGTGTTGGCGCCCAGGCAGATGTACATGCCCGCGTCGTCCTGGCGGGCGCGGGTGATGAGCAGCTTGTTGAGGTAGGAGCCGTCGGGCCGCGACCACACGTCGCCCGTGGGCAGCACCACGAACTTCTGGCCACCTACGTCGATGGTGGAGTTGTGGCGGCCCTCGGCGCCGTACTCCACGCGCTTCAGCCACTGGATCACCGGCTTCACGTCACTGCGCACTTTGCACTGGAAGGACGTCGTGCCCCCGAAATCCACCGTGGTGTTGACGGGGTGCGTGCCCGTGAGCACCGGCTTGGAGCGCGTCCGCTCTGCGGGGGACACACGTGTGGGCGCGGCCCCCGGACCCCCGCCGGCCCCCGCCCCCGGCCCAGCACTCACGGATCACGTCCACCTTGTAGGTGGCGTTGATGGCGCCCGCGCGGTTGGACACCCGGCACGTGTACTTGCCGCTGTCCTCGGGGCGCAGGTTCTTCAGGCTCAGTGTCCACTTCTTCTTCCTGTGCTCGCCGGCCTCCGGGCGCGTCAGGGCCTGGTCGTCCTTCATCCACGTGATGTCTGGCCGTGGGTGTCCGCTGGCCACGCACTTGAGACGCACCGAGCTGCCCACAGGTCGCGCGATGACACGGCGCCTCATCTTGGAGGGCTGCGTGAAGCGGGGCCGCGCTGCAGGGCGGGTGGCCCAGAGGTCAGTGGGGAGGGGCCGGGAGAGCCGGACCCCCAGCACGGGAGGACAGTGATGGCCGCCCCACACTCACCCCACTGCTTGCTGGCCAGGTCCTCCTGGCCCCCGGAGGCGCCCTCGTGCCCTGGGTTCTCCCTGGCTGGGCCGGTGTCCTCTGCAGGGGGGAGGGCGTGTGAGTGGGGGCCCCAGCAGCCCCCCACCCAACCCCGGCTGGTTCCCAGGCCCCAGCTGGGAACGCTCTAGAAACGCAGGCAGGGCCGTGGGCACATACCCATGTCTCAGAGTCCCAGAGACAGCTGGGCAGAGTGCCTGCCCAGCCCGCTCCCTGGCTGCAGGTGACCCCCGCCAGGCGCGGATGGGACCCGAGAGCTGGCCCCCCACCCCGGCTCCGGGGGGTCTGCAGGGTCTGGGGGAGGAGGGGCGGGCCGCGCCGGCAGCTGCAGTAACCCTAGCCCACATCAAGGGGCCGAGGGCTGGGTGAGCGGGCATGGCTCGCATACCGCCTGGTCACCTCCCCTCTGGAAGGACATGGGGGGGCACCCGCAGTGTTCCCATTCCACAACCCCAAGAGGGCCTCGCGGGGGTGGGGCGAGTCGAGGAATGCCCCCTCTGGGGACGGCCACACCTCCGCCAAGCTCAGGGCCCAGTGAAGGGAGAGCAGGGGTCACCCTTCTCCCTTGTGAGGGACCCACCCCTGGGGGACCCCTTCCCCAGGGACCCACACCTCGAGCCTGTGGAGGAGGCCGGGTGCCAACGCTGGTACCAGGGAGCGCAGGGCGTGTCACTGGGGACACCGCCCAGTCCCCAAGCCCGGGCCCCAGAGACAGAGGAGAACACAAGGCCCTTGGCTTCCAGGCGGCGCCTCTGAACTCCGAAACCTGAGCCTCAAAGTCACTGCCGACGCCAAGGCCCTGGGCCTGCTCAGCCCGCCCTGGGGTGGGACCACGCCCCTGGGGCCCCCTGGAGCTACCCCTGCCGCTCCAGTCAGCAGGACCCCTGGGGCGGAAGGGTCCCTGAGGTGCAGGGACCTGGACTGGGGTGGTGGCCGAGGTCAGGCCCCTGTCCGGGGCTCAGAGGAGGCGGCCACACGTTCTGGTGACAGTGGCCGAGCTCAGACAGGGCAGGGGGCCACCCAGGGAGGGCTCCCCGCCGCCCCGGCCCGGCTGCCACTGACCCATCACGATGAGGGTGTAGTTGACGCTGAGACTGCCGAAGCCATTGGTGGCCTTGCACACGTAGGCCCCGGCGTCCTGTCGCTCCACCTCCTTCACCCGCAGCCCCTGCGGCAGGACGCGGAAGCGGCTCCAGCCACCGTGGATGGTGCGGCCGTCCTTGGTCCACATGGTCAGCGGCGGGGGGTCCCCCTCCACGGGGCACTGCAGCCGCACGGTCCGGCCCAGCCGGGCCACCTGCCGCGGGACCACCTTGTCCGCCATCCGCGGGGGGCCTGCAGGCGGGCCGGGGGTCTCGGTCAGGGAGGCAGGGGGGTCAGCATGGGCACCGAAGCCCAGGACTGTACCCCGACACGCCTGCCCGGCCCCCCTCCCAGGCCGCAGGGCCCGCCGCATGCCGTGGCACGGGACCTGGGGTACCGGTGGCCCCCCCTGACCCGCACGCACCGAGTCCGTGCGGCACACACGGGTACCCCGTGCTCCTGCAAGGGCCTGACGTGGAGTGGGCCATAGTCCTGAGGCCCGGGGTCAGAGGCCGGTGGCCCGGCACGCTGGCCCCAGGGCAGGCTTCCCGTCCCATTGGCAGGCCCCGCCCACCGCCCCCGTGCAAGAAGCCCCCTCTCACTCCACCAGCCCGAGCCCGCCTGGTGCCTCCGGAGTCCAGCGCAAAGACAGCGGGTGACCAGGCCTGGAGGGCAGGGCCTGGGGAAGGACACTGCAGATGTCCCAGCACTGAGCCCTCCACCCTGTGGCTGCGGCTCCCCAGCTCAGGGTAAGCGGGGGAGAGGGGGATGCTGGGCTCTCACCCACGGTCACCCCCACTGCGCCCCAAGGCGCTCACAACCCACCCACCCGCCAAGGGCATGCCCCCCAGGCCAGAGGGGCCAGCGTCCAGGCCCCGTCTCGGAGGTGCTGGGAGGTGCGGCTGCCCCCGATGCTGAGGCGCGGGGCCTGAGGGCAGCATGTGTTGTTAATAACCAGCTAGTGTTTCCTCAACATGCAATTACCAGCTGGTTCCGGGGGGGGGGCCTGTGCCACTGGGGCCCCCAGAGCTTCTGTGGGTCCCCCAGACACTCAGCAGCAGCTTTTCACTTGTCATCTCCCACCTCCCAGGGTGCCTCCTCCCTCACCACTTCTGCCTGGGGGTGCGGGGGGTCTCCATCTGGATGGAGGGAGGCAGCGCAGGGCTCCCAGGTGAGGAGGGGTCCCGAGCCAGCCTCTGATGCCAGCAGTGTCACCTGAGCCTTGCTGGGGGCTGGGTTGTGAGGGACGGGCTCCTCCCAGTCCCGCATGCTCACTCACCCCCTGCCTGCGCGCATACCCCACTCCTCCAAGCCCACCTTGCCAAGACGCAAGCCTGCTCCCCAGAGTTCTGGGGACCCACATGCTGCCTGTGCTCGGGGCCCAGAGAGGGCACCCTGGGCCCTGGGCCGTCCTCAGCCAGATCCCTCCTCGCCAGCGCCCCACCCCAACCCAAGGACAGCAGAGGTGGGGGCGTCTGACGCCCACCTCTCCCTAATTACTCAGTTGTCTGCACCCACCCAGCTCACAGTGGGGCCCACAGACAATAAGGGGGCCTCCTGAGGACCCCCCAAGTCCAGCCAGGGTCCCGGCTCACTCCCAGGCAGACCCTGTCCACCACCTGTCACTGCTTGAAACTCCACCGTGCAAGGGGGCCTCCCAGGCTGCAGGACAGAGAGGGCGCCGCCTCCCTCTGCCTCGTGGCCCAGTCCCCTGGGCCGACACCTGGGCGCACGACACACGCGTGTGCACCACGGACACGCAGCTGCTCAGGCTAGGCACACCTGCCCCCCAAGGAGCCTGCTCAGTGGCGCAGAAAGGCCTGGCCTGTCGCGTGGGGGTCCCCTCCAGCCCGGTCCCCCACCCGCAGGAAGGAGAGCTTGAAGAGCGGGGACATCTACCAGGCAGTGCTGAGGGAGGTCTGATGCCGTTATCACGGCAGAGGAGGGACAGAGCCGAGTGACTGCCAGACTGCCGGAAGCGTGGCCCCAGGGCCGCCCCGGGGGCTGAGCTGGGGGGCAGGCAGGCTGGAGCCAGCCTTATCCTTAAGCAAACAGCCCCTGCCCCTCCCCTGCAGCTGGACACGAGGCCAAGCCCCAAGGCACCCCCTTGCCCACCTCTGCAGACCCCAGGAGGCTCGGTGGAAGGAAGCCCGCCACCCCCCACGCAGATTCCCTGAAGCTGTCTGGGAAACACAAGCCCCCACTGAGCCACTGGGGCAGGGTGTCCCACCTACCAGGCTGGGGAAACTGAGGCCAGGGCTGAGACCCTCAGGCAGCTGGAAGGTGGGGCTGCCAAGGAGGAGGGCCTGCAGCCCCCACCACCCCTGCACACACGCAAAGCCACAGCCCTGGGAAGCTCGGGCCTAGGGGTCTCACCCCTCAAAGGGGGCAGGACATCCAGGTGGGAGCAGGGAGGGAGCCGCCACCCCCTTCCCTCCCTCTCTCCTTCCTCCCCTCCTCCCCCCAGCTGTGAAAACAAGGCCAGGAACCGGGGTGCCAGGAGGGGCCAGGGCGCAGCAGCCTGGAGGCCTCACACCCAGCCTGCAGGGCCAGGCCCCCCAGCTGCCACCCGAATCGCAGGTGTCCCACAGAGACCCTGTCACCACCCCCACACACTGCCCCCCCACGCTGCCCCCAGATGCTGTCCCCCACAGACACGCTGCCCCCCCCCCAGACAGACACGCTGCACTGAGATGCCCCCCCAGACACGGCCCCGGCCCCATGCTCTGCCCCCCACAGCCCCCAGCTCAGGCACACGCACACGCCCCAAGAGTGGGTGCAGACCCCCCACTGCAGGACAAAGTTCACCTCTGAGCACCTGAGACCCCCAGGCCGACCCCCTCAGCAGCAGTTTCCTGCGTTTAGTAACACAAGGTCCCTCTGTAAGCCCAGCGGATGCCCCTCCCGCCCCAGGGGCCGCAGGGAGCTGGGATGGACGGAGGGGTGACACACGAGGGAGGGACGGGGACACGACCCCAGACGCAGCCCACCCCATGCAGTCTCCACAGGCCCTCGGGGCCCACCGCACAGTCAGCACCGCACACCTCACTGACCCCACTGCCCCTGCGCTGGCTGTCCTGCCTAGTGACCTGCCTGCCCCCCAGAGGCTCCCCCATCCTGTTCGGGGTGACCTGCCCAGACCACCCCATCTGAGCGGCACCCAAGCCCCTGCTCTGCTCAGGTCTGCCAGAGGCCTTGGCCTGTCCCACTGCCCAACGCGCTCTGTGGGCTCCAACCTGCTGACCCCAGACTGGGCCGGGCCCCGCCCCTGCCCCAGGCCCCCCGGGAACCAGGGCCTGGCAGGGGTGCCAAGGCACCAGCTGTCAGGCCTCACCCACACCAGCCCCCCAGCTGGTGACGCAGACACAGGTGGGAGTGAGGGTGTGCAGGAGCCACCTGGCCAGCCCATCAGAGCTGGTTCTGTCCCCAGCGAGCCCCGCGAAGCCCCAGAAATTTCCAGCCTGGAAGGGATTCTCTAGCCAGAGCCGGGTGGGCCTCAGGCCACTCATGCTGGGACAGGCTGACCTGCTGTGCCCCACCCTCCTGGACGAGCCAAGTGGGGTGGGGGGCAGTGGCGGAACCTGGTCAGAGGACAAGAAGTGGGGAGGGCATCAGGTCTGGCCTGGATACCCTATGCCAGCTGGGGCAGGCAGGCACTCGCTGGCAGAGGGGACCTGTGTCCCCTCCCCACGGTGAGAGGACAACTGGCGCAGGGGCTGAGCGGGGAAGGCCCAGGCATGGTGGCCCTGGGGCCAGCACCCTCCCAGGATGGCAGGGCCTGTGGGGAAGGACAGGGATGCCCCCAGGAGGGGGCACGGGTGGCAGGGCTGGAGGCAGGGGCCAGGCACACGCACACCCTCAGATTCCTCGTCACCAGCTGGCCCAGGGTGGCCCCTCGGGGCAGACCCACAGGAGCCCCAGTAGAACTGGTAGGACCCGCAGGGCAGGTGGTTGCCCCAGAAACGAAGCCATTCTGGGCGTGGCAAAGGGACAGACAGCCTGACCCACCAGGTGAGCAAGCCGGCCAGAGCATGCAGTCCCCACTGCTGCCCAGCAGAGCGCCAGGTGAGCGGCCAGGCTGGGGGGCCTCCAGGTCTGCCCCTGTCCCTGGAATCCCTCAGGTGGACCTTTAGCAGAACTTCAGCCACAAGGGGACACAGAGTGTCATCCTGACGAGGCCACCGCCCAGGGAGAAACCCCACATGAAGTGCCAGCAGCTAATGGCCAGGGCAGCACCCAAAGCCCCTGCCCAGGCACCCACCCCAAGCCCAGACCCCCCAGGTCCACTAGGCTCCAAGCTGACCCCTCCCCCACCTGCCACACCTGCCACCCTCCTGCAGTTCACAAATGTCCCTCACCTCGAACTCGGGTCCCCAACAGACTCCTCAGATGGGGCCTGCCCCGCCCCCGCTGTCAGGGAACCCAGAAGTCCCTTGTCCCTCGAATGCGAGAGCCGGACTTAAGAGCGCCCAACTTCCCCCACGGGTCCTGACCCAGGTACCCCCATGACTTTGGAGCCTCTGCGCCAGGGAACAGACCTTTAGGCAGAACCGGTGCTCCGTGTGCTAGAGAATCGGACACCAGACAGCCCACCCCAGCCGGGGGCCACACCCCCAGGCCGGAGAGCCCCACACCCACCACAGCGTGGCCTGAGCCTGGGCAGCCAGCCCACAAGGGTACGTGTGACGTTGCATTCCACAGCGAGCTTCATGGTCCTCTCCGTGCTCTCTGCAGGGCCCCCCTCTGCTGGGCTCAGCACTGCTGGGCCAGAGGGGGTCCCTGCCCATGGTCGGAGGCCAGGGCACAGCTCCCGGCCCCCACCTGCCCTGTGACGCACGCCGCAGACAGCACGGCTCGCGTCAGATCTCCCACCCGCCAGGCGGGAGCGCCCTCCCGGCCGCCACGGCCTCCGGCCCGGGGACAGCTCCTGGAAGCAGCCCCCCCATGTTGGTTCCCCCCAGGCGCACCGGTCTGCGTGGGTGAGGGGTGTGCAGTGGGCCCAGGCCCACCAGCCTCCAGGCACTGCCCCCAGCCACCCAGTGAGGGCACGAGGAGCGCAGGGTGCATGCCCAGGTGGAAAAGCCACCAGGACACCCCACACCCGCTCCCGGCACTCCCCAGTCAACCTGGCCTGTCCCCAGCGACCCTGAGCCACCGTGTCTCCTGGATATCCACACTGGCCAACGTGAGCTGTCCCTCTGCCCACACCGACCCCAACCGGAAGACCCAGGCCAGAGCCCCGAGAGCAGCCAGGCTGGGCACCCAGGGCTTGACCAGCACTAGGAGGACGGATGCTGGGCAGGGTGGGTGGCAGCACTGCAGAGCGTGTCTGTGGGGGTTGAGGACAGCAGCCCGGGCACCCCATCACCCCCACATTCAGACCTGCCCACCGAGGCCATCACCAGGACACAGCAGGCTGCAGTGACCAGGTGAGGCACAACATGGGGCGGACGAGGCCAGCGTGGACGGCTGCGGGGTGGGTGGGCAGCCGGCAGCAAGCGCTCCAGCCCTTGGCGCCCCGTCGGCGGGGTCGGCGGGGCCTGAGCTCCGGCGGGGCCTCTGGGGAAACGCGGCGTTTGGGGTGGGGAGCAGGCGGGCGGAGCCCCGGGCCCATTGATTCCCGCACAATGGAGGGGCCTGCCCGCGCTTCCAGCTCAGGCAAAGGAGACTTTGTTTCTAGTCTCCTCCTCCTCCCCCGAGTGGGCAGTGATTTATTCTCCCTTCCAGGAGAGGCCGGAGAGGCACATGAGGGGACTGGCCCGCACCCCCACCTCGCCGTGCCCGGGCCCGGCTCCCGCACGTCCACCTCAGCCAGCCGCTGCCCAGTGGGGCCTGGGGGGAAGTGGGGAGGCCTCCTGCAGCCTGGCCGGAGGCTGAGGTCAGCCCGTGTCCACGCACACTGCCACAGCCACCCCAGTGGCCACACATCTTCCCGCCGGCTCCCCACCACAGCCCTGACGGCAGGTCGGGCCCAGGACCACCCTCCCCACGAGGTGGAGGTGCCACCGGCGGCCAGCACCCAGCACCCAGCCTCCTGGGATTAGCGCTCGGTTCACCCCGGGCGTGCTGGCCGGTCCCGAGGACAGGAGTGACCGCGGGCCATCCTGCTCAGAAAGCCCCCAACACAACTCTCCCAACGTCCTCTGTGAGAAGCATTTCGTCCTGAACCTCTCGGGGTCCCACCGTGAGAAGCAAAGTGGAAGTGGAGAAAGCCCAATCCCATCCGTTGTCCAATTGGAACAAACGGTTTACGACAAACCCACCGAGATTGTGAAACTTTGGGAAAAGGGGAACTTTAAAAACACGATCCGAGTCGAGGTGCGCCAATTCCAAAAACTGACGCCACGGGAAACGGCTTTCAAGAACACCCCAACTCCCTTGGCACCGCCGTGCCGGCCGGCCCTCACGGGGAGGTGGGGAGCCCCTGCAGCAGCTCGGCCCCCCACCTCCAGGCCTGGGGAGGAGCCAGCGGAGTTTGGAAAGAGGGCCCCCGCCCCCGCCCCACACCGCAGAGGCCCTGCCCTTGGACTGCGGCTCCGGCTCCCACGGGCGCCAGGCCCTCCTGCGCAGAGCCAAGCCCGGCAGGGGCTCCATACCAGGCGCAGCCCCAAGGCTGCGCCCAAGGGGCACAGAGCAGGGCGGGGCCCATTGGGGCTCCGCGGCATCTGACGCAGGCCCTGCCGCCCGCTGCCATCCCCCACTCCACCTCGGGCTCCAGCCAGTGACCAGGCCAGGACAGCAGCCTCCAGAGCTTCCCCGGCCGAGTGACCAGGGGACAGGCAGGTGCAGGGATGGGGGCGTCCAAGCAGATAAAAGAGGAATCAGAGTCTGGGCTGCTGGTCACAGGGGAACCTTGCTGGGCATGACCTGAGTGTCCGCAGTGCCCAGGACACTGTCCAGCTCAGCCATGGCTGGGTAGCCCCCACCCTCAAGCCAGCGGGCCAGTGCCCGGGCGGGCGGGCGGGCTGGGGGGGGGGGGGTACCATGGCATGAGTCCCACCTGGGCCGCCGCCCGCCACCCAACACCCGAACGTGGCCATATAAGGCCGGGTCGGGCTCGGTGCGCCCGCGAGCGGCGGGGGAGGGGTGCGAAGCCTCAGCGGACTGGTGGACAGGGCAAGGCCGATCCTGAGTGGTCAACACCCCCAAAGGGCCGGCCTGGCCACAGGTCCCGCCTAGCTGACGGGAAGCCAGCACAGACCATGGCGGGTGAGAGCCCACAGGCACCCGTCACCCATCTGCCAAGGATGCCCTCGCCGGCTCGAGCTGGGGGCAGGGGCAAGGGTCCCTCAGGAGGCACCCCTGGCCTGCCTACTTGGACATCAGGTGTGTGAGCACTCACCCAGGCCTGGAGTGGTGAGGCCGGGGGACACAGTGTGCAGCCTGGACTATGTGTTCTGTGGGGTCTGTCTCAGAATAGGTTCACCCACACTGTGCAACGACCTCCCTGGGGGTGGGCAGGCCCAGGGCACAGGGCTGGGTGATGCGTCCCAGACACCACGACTCTGTGGTCCTCACATTCCACCCCGGTCACTGTGGGGGTCTCTACTACAGGTTCCCACGGATCTAACTGGGTCTAGTGTAGCCAAACAGCCTATACCCCCCAAGAATCCAAGGTGACTAGCTGCTCCCCACAGGCAGTTACGCAGGTAGATAATGTGTGTGTGTGTGTGTGTGTGTGTGTGCGCGCGCGCGCGTGTGCGCGCATGCGCACGCACATGTGTGTGCACGTGTCCTAAGGGGTACTGGGGCCAGAGCCCACCCTGCCAGCACCCATGGGCCCCCCCCTGAGTGAGCTGGGGTTGCCCCGAGGTTGAGGGGGGGACCCCATGGGTGAGCTGGGGGTGCCCCATAGGTAATTGGGGCCCTGTGGGAGAGCTTGAGAGATCTGGTGAGTAAGCTGGGGGCACCCCGTGTTGCGGGGGGACCTGTGGGCGAGTTGGGGTATCCTATGTGTTACCTGGGGCGCCCGCCTGGTGAGGGGCCCTGAGTGCAGGGCCCACAGGGGCGGAGCGCAGGCACGCGCCAGGCGGGCACTGGGGCAGGGTTGAGGGCCGGAGGGAAAGGGGCGGCGCTGGCGGCCGGGGCGCCGGGCTGGGCGCCAGGACTCACCTCGGGCGCTGGCGGCCGGCGGGAGGGCCCCCAGCAGCAGCGGCGGCAGCAGCAGCAGCAACACGGGACTCGACGTCATCTCGGCCTGTCCGGACCTGGGAGCAGGGGGGCGGGCAGTCACCGGCTCGCGGGGCGGGGGTCGCCGCGCTCCGGCCCAGGGCTCCGGGCCGCCGGGGTCGGGGTGCGGGGCCCGCGCTCCAGGCGGAGGAAGCGGCGGCGGGAGGCGTAGGTATCAAAGCAGACAAAGGGTTTACACTAATTACCGCCTCCCCGCCGCCTCTCTCCAAGCCCCGTCTGGATTCCTGGCGCTTGTAACTCGGGCCTGCCCGCGGGACACACAACACCCGCGGCCCCGCAGATAATCGCCTGCGCCATTAGCGGACAAATTTGCACTGGAGGGGGGCCACGTGGGGTGCCGGGCGGGGGCGGGGCGCGCAGACCCCGGGGCGGGCGGGAGCGGCGGCGACACCGAGGCTCAGGGAGCCGGACCCTCCCGGCCTGCGCCCCGGCCCCCGGTCCTCCCAACCGGCCCCCGGGGCTGCAGGCGCGCGCGGAAGGGGCTCACCTCGGCGGGGTCGGCGGGCGGCGGGGCTCAGGGCCGGGCCCGCGGGGCGTGCTGCGCGGTCATCGCCGCCCCGGGCGCCGCACCCCGCCGCCCTGCGCCCCCGGGCCCGGCCTCAGGACGGCGCGGCGCTTCCTGGGCGCAGGAGGCTCGGGCCGGGGCCGGGGTCTGGGGCGGGGTGGGCGGCGGGGTCACGTCCAGGGGCTGGGGGCCGGCTCCGAGGTCCCGGGGCGGCGGGGCGAGGGGCCCGGGGCGGCGCGCCGCGAGGCGTCCTTCCCTGCGGGGCTTTGTCAACTCTCCCGGAGCGAGCGACGAGCCCGCCGCGCGCCCCGCCCCGACACAACTTCCCGCCAATCGGCGCGCCGAGCCCCGC
>PVJL010005320.1:0-35511 GCA_004026885.1 Lyroderma lyra
CCCACGTAAAAGAAAACAAAACAAACAAACAAAAGAAACTCCTCCTCTTAGCCATCACTTCCTAATTTCCCGCCTCCCAATCAGCCCCTGATAACCACTAATCCATTTTCTGTCTCTTTGGATTTGCTTCCTTTAGACACCTTCATGTCAGTGGAATTGTAGGCTGTGTGGCCTTTCGTGTCTGGCTTCTTTCACTTAGCAGGATGTGTTCAGGGTTCATCGTGTTGTGGCCTCTGTCAGCACTTCATTCCATTGGATGGCTATACCGCACTTTATCTACTCATACATCGAGAGACATTTGGGTTGTTTCTTTCTTTTGGCTATTATGAAAACTACTGCTATGACCATTCATTTTCAAAATTTTGTGCAAACATGTGCTTTAATTTGTCTTGGGTATAAACAGGAGTGGAATTTCTGGGTCTTATGGTAAGTGTATGCTTCACCTTCCGAGGACCTGCCACACTGTTTGTCACAGAAGACGCACTGTTTCACACTCCCACTACCAGCAGTGTGCAAGGGTTTCAATTCCTCTGCATCCTTGATATTTCTCTACATCCAGTTTCTCTACATCCTTGTTACTTTCCATGTATTTTTTTTTTAATTGCAGCTACCCTACCAGGTATGAAGAGATATGTGATTGTGGCTTTGATTTGAATTTCCCTAATGGCTAATGATTTTGAACATGTTTTCGTGTTCTTAGTGGCCATTGTATATGTTGTTTTTTGTTTGTTTGTTTGTTTGTTTTTAGTATGTGGGTAGTTCCCTGGCCCGGAATTGAACCCAGGCCACAGCGTTGACAGCGCCAGCCTGAAACCTTAAGCCATTACACCACCAGGGAACTCCCTGTTTTGTTTTTTTTTTTTTGTTTGTGTGTGTGTGTGTGTGTGTGTGTGTGTGTGTAATTCCCTGGCTGGGAATTGAACCCAGACCACAGCGTTGAGAGCGCCGAAGCGTAGCCACCAGGGAACTCTTGTATATCTTTTGAATAAATGTCTGTTGACATCTTTTGTCCATCTTTGAATTGGATTGTTTGCTATTTTCTTGCAGAATTGTTGTTCTTTATATATTCTGGATATTAATCCATTGTCAGACATATGGTTTGTAAATATTTTCTCCCGTTCTGTGGGTTGTCTTTTTATTTTCTTAAGAGTGTCCTTTATGCACAAATGTTTTTAATTTTTTTTTAATTCATTTTTATTGTTAGACTTATTAGGGTGACATCTATTAGCAAGAATTACATAGGTTTCAGGCATACAATTCTACAGTGCATTGTCAACTTGATGTATAATAAGTTCACCACCTAATGTGAATATAAGGTGATGGAAAAAGTTTTTAATTTGAATGATGTCCAGTTTATCTGTTTTTTTCTTCTGTTGCTTACCCTTTTGGTGTCATATAAGAAACTTGTCTAATCCAAAGGCACTCAGATTTGCATCTATGCTTTCTTCTAAGAGTTTTATAGTTGAGCTCTTTACATTTAGGTCTTTGATCCATTTTGAGTTATCTTTTGTATATGGTGTGAAGTAATGCTGCAAGTTCATTCTTTTGCATGTGGATCCAGTTGTTCCAGCATCTTCTGTTGAAAAGGCAGTTCTTTCCCCATTGAATGTTATTGACACCTTTGTCAAAATCAATTGATCATAGATGTCTCGGTTTATTCCTGGACTCTTAGCCCATGTGTCTATCCTTATGCCAGCATCACACTGTTTTGATCACTGTACCTTTGTAGTAAGTTTTGAAATTAGTAAGTGTTATTCCTCCAAGTTCATTTTCTGTTTTCAAGGTTGTGTTAGCTATGCTGGGTCCCTTGTATTTCCACATGAATTTTAAGGTCATTTTGCCCATTTCTGCAACATCAATTAATTTTTGCACAGATCTTTACTAGTTATCAAGGATATCCACATTCATGTATTTATTCATTCAACAAATATTGAGAGAGCACCTACCTTGTGTTAGGCACTGTGTCAGGTGCTTGAGGACACCACGGTGACCAAAAATAGCCATGGCCCTTGCCTTCAGGGAGCTAAGAATCTTGTGGCAGAGGCAGACATTAAATATTCACCAAAATAAATTTAAAATGAATAACAGAAAGAACTGGCCTAGTCTCCGGAGACTGAGGGAATCTTTCCTGGAAAAATTAACAATCATGAAGATGTTCAGAGCTGGAGGGGGTTTGGGAAGAGTATTCCAAGCAGCGAGAACACTGCGTGGGAAGGCTGTATGGCAGGAGGGAGCATGGTGCACTCCAGGAACTGCAAGGAGGCAGATGCGGTGAAGCACAAGGGAACGAGAGAGAGAGATCAGCACTAGATGAAAGAGAGTTGTGTAAGGGTGATCAAACCCTGCCCCCTGGGGGCTTGTGGGCTGTGGAAGAAGTCCTGGGAGTTTATCCTAAGAGCAATAAGAAGCCACTGAAGCAAAGAAGTAACATGATCTGATTTTGATTTCAAAACGTTCACTCTGGCTGCTGTGCAGAGAATGAACTGGAGGGGGCTGGGCAAAAGCAAAGCCCGTTAGAAGGGTATTACTGTAGCTCTTGAGAGAAATGATGGTGGTTTTGAGGAGGGTGCTGATGGCGACTCTGGAGAGGAAGTGGACAGATTCATGAATCCAAAAGAAATTCAGGAGGTTTTAGCAACAGCTTTCAGTTAGGGAGGAGACAGGGTCTCTAGCCTAAGTGTCAGTGTTAGGAGGAGTGGTCTTCACCAAGATAAAGAACACTGGAGCACGGGCAGCTTGGGGCATGGGGAGTCAGTGTTACTGAGCTTGAGGTGCCTTGCAGACAGCCCTGTGCTCTTTTTTTTCTGTGACACCAGAGCTGACTCTCTAGAAAAGGCTGTCCCAAATAGTTTCAAATAATCAGAGAAAAATCAGTGCTAGGACCTCTCCCTCACACACCACATGTTTCCAGGCAAGTCTTAGCCTCCTTCCTGCAAACTGTCACCTCCACAGCATCACTACCAAGCCTCCTCCAGAAATGTTTTGAACTCCCAAATACCTGATGCCTCTACCCAGATTTGCTGTCTGTGCACAGAGAGTTGCACTACCCCTTTTCTCAGTGAGGGTCACCCTATCCAAAAGGCTTCCTC
The DNA here is from genome assembly GCA_004026885.1 of Lyroderma lyra. Classification (NCBI taxonomy): domain Eukaryota; kingdom Metazoa; phylum Chordata; class Mammalia; order Chiroptera; family Megadermatidae; genus Lyroderma; species Lyroderma lyra. The sequence goes on from PVJL010005320.1 coordinate 3,090, forward strand.
CTTATCTACTGTCATATGCTGGTCCCAGACGTGTCCAGTGTACTCTGTGGTTATAGACAAGGGTCACCTGCCAGTGGTCAGTGTATGAAAAGCTATAATGCTGAGACTCTGAGCCAGAAGATGGACAACCAAAACATTAACAATGGATGGCAAGTCAGGTATGTTCACTCAGTACTTTTTTCCTTTCTTATTTCAAGTAGAGGACTGTGAGGAGAAGGAATTGAACAGGTGGCAGGAAATGAGACAGAATGAGAAGCTAGGAGAAAAGAAAATGAATACATAAATTCAAGGAGTAGGAGGAAGAGAAAATAAAATAGTTCAAGGTATGTATTGGGGAGGATACAGCCTAGATTCAAATCAGGGATCTGACATTTACTAGCTGTATGATCTTAGGCAAGTTACTTAATGTCTCTATATGGAGATAAAATAGTATTAACTTTATGAGGATTATGGAGAGAGCATGCACGTAATGTACTTCCTGCAGTGTCTGGCACACGAAAAACACTAGATAAATGTCAGCTGCTATTATGATCGTTCAAGCCCCTCCTCATTCCTCATTTCTTCCACCTCTACTTCCCCTAGCTGCTCCCAGGCAGGTTCATTTTGACCAGCTCTGTTCACCATACTAGCCATGGAGCCAATCCTGGTGGAGGTAGGAAATACCCTATCAACTTTAGCAGATCCAGGAGTTGGAGAACCTGTGACGATAGCATTGCTCCCTGGGTCTTCTTGCCACCAGCTGAGAACAGGCACCTCCAAGAGTGACCTTTGGAGACTTAGGCTGCATCTAAGTTGTTTTGTCTTCCCTTCCTCTCCTTCCACCTTCCCTGCCACCTGCCACTATGTTAATTCCTACTCCCATATTCTGTGCAGTCACTCTGCTTTGTACTCCAGTTATCCCCAATTCAGGACCAAAGTCTTGTTGTCTATCCTGGTCTCTAGGTACAGATTGCTTGACTTCTGAGCAGTCTTCCTACTTGAATTACTTCATTAATATGTTGTCCCTACTTAGTCATGGTACCCTCTGAGAATTGTGCCTCATTCAGCCAGCTCCCCTCTCCTAGAACAGTGGTTAAGAGAATCCTTTGGGATCCCAAATTTCTTTAGGAATCGGGTGAGGCCATAATGCCTGCCTCCAAAATACACATGAATTCAGTATATCAGTTAGGATAGGCTAAGTTCTGCTGCAATAACAGACAGTATCAAATTCTCACTCCAAGGAACAGTTCATGGTAGATCCAAGGGAGAGGGCTCTGTTCATCATAGTCATTCAGTGATTTAGTTTTGTGGAGGTTCCATTTTGAACATATGCTTCCATAAGGTCAGTTGTGAGAGGAAATAGGGCATCTATTTTCCCCCTGCTGTGTAGGGAGTGGAATGTGGAGCAGCAAGGGCGAAAGCAGGGAGACCATTGAGGAGGCTTGGTCCAGGTCAGAAGTGATAGTGACTGGAACCACACTGAGGGCAGTGGAGTTGAGGAGAAGTGGAGGGATTTGGGATATATTTTGGAGTAAAGCAGACAAAATTTTCTGATGAATTGGGTGTGGAGAGGAAGGAGAATAAGTGAGTAAAGGATGACTGCTATGTTTGGCTTGAACACGTGGGTGGATGGTATCCATTCTTACCTGACATTGAAGCCACAGAATCTTTAGATGTGTCAACACATACCTCAGTGACAACTGAAAAGAGCCTTCACTTGGAATTCTTCAGAGGTGCCTCTCCAGCTGTTTTGTAAAGATTAAATTGGCAGGACCATTTTTGTTTCTCAGGAGAGCTCTTTGATAATGGGCATGCATGCCTACACCCACATACACACCCACATGTTCACTAATACATGCACATCACACACCACACATCCCACTGTGGTCAATCTTTTTGGACCTCACACAGCAGTAGTCCTGGGGGATCTTTCAGGGTCTCTAACATGGCCCTGTCAATATCTTTGTTTCTGATAGGAATGAACATTTTCCTAATGATTCTTAGTTTGAAAACAATAACAATAGCTGCTCCCTGTTGGAGCCTCATCCTAGGTAGCAGCCCTTCTCTCTTTTGCTCCTGTGAAGAGGTCGGCAGCACCAAGTGACCTGGGTGGTCTGAAGGACCTTTTGCCTTGTCGAAGTGTTTCCAGCCTTTGGAAATGTGAAAACCATAGCAGTAGCACATTTATTAAACCAAATGTACACAGTCCAAAGCAGCGATCCGTAGCAAAGTGTAATTGCTAACTAAATGTGCAGCCTGTTGCCTGGGCAGCTCATTCGAGGGGGAGGGATTTGTGGAAGACGGGAAATAAAAGAAAATGAATGAGTCTTGGCCAGTGACCGGTGGGTTCCAGGCAGAGTCAGTTCTGACTGAAGTCTACTTCACAGCTCACTGTTTCCAGGACCTCAGGGCAGCAGTTTGTGTCAGTGGTGCCACCGGGTACTAATGGGCTCAATTTAGATGCTGGTTGCCAAACCTTTTCTCCAAAAAGGCCATTGAGGCAGTTCTTCAGGCTGTGTGGTTGAGGGGACGTGGAACCAAAGGACAGCCTGAGGCAAGGAACCATGAGCCTTCGCCTTACAGCCCCACTGGGGAGCAGCCTCCTTGCTGGGAAAAGCCTAGGGGATTTGTAAGAGGCCAGAGGCTTCTCATAAGTAGGAACCAGGGTTCTGTGGAGGAAGTGGGTCTCACTTCTGCTCGGGAAAAGGAGAAATGTGTGAAGTGCTTCTCTTCCTTCCCCTGCCATTCTCTATGTCCCTCCTAGAAATTCTGAAGCCAAGTGTCACTGTGAGTTTTTTTGCAGAGGTAAAGGCATTGTGGTTCTATACAGCTTCCCAGAAGTAGGCCTCATTATTCCATTTTACAGAAGGAAAAAAAAAAAAACAGAGAGAGAGGAGGAAAAATACACAGGATGTGATTTGCCTGAGGCCACACAGGTACCAATTGGCTGAGCTGGGCTTTGAATGTGGGTTCTCAAGCTCTTGGAGCTTGATTCTATGATGTTCTTATTCTTGGGCTTGAGAGGCAGGCTCCCAAAGCCGAGAGATGGGACTTGGAGGCCTAGCTGCCTCCCTGCTCTGCACTGATGGCCTGTCAGTCAGCCTGGGGCTTAGGTGACCTTCAGGTTCTTCCCAGCCCTTGGTACCAATAGGACCTCTTTCCCACTCAGATCCTTGGGCAGATGATCTGTATGGGGCTGGCTGGCCCCAACATTCTATGGCCCTGGGAAGTGGCAAAGAGCCCAGCAGTTTTCATTATGCATCCACCTAGCCATAGGGAATCCCAGAGAGATGTTTCAGGGGCTTCCTTGAACAGTTCTGATCCTGTCTTATTTATATACTAGGGACCTACAGGTGATTTTGTTTGCAAAGAGGTGCTCATTTAAGAGCAAACAAACCAACAAACAAAAATGAGCAAAATGAAAAGCCCCTGAACTAGACAGTGAATGAGAGACAAGTTTGAATGAAAGTATCCATTGGCAGCGATAGTGGTGATGGTGGTATGAGTATGTGGTGGGGCAGTTTGGACTGGAAAGAAAACAAGGAAAATAAAAGCAAGAGGTAAAAGTGAAATTAGACTTTAGTGTCAGTTGGCATTTGGAAAAGAGAAGAAATGAGGGAAGTGAAAGGGTAGCAACGGCTCTCAAGTACCCACTACGTCCTTGTGCTTTTGTGCTTGTCGCTTTACTCAAAGAATGCTTATAGCAACCCCTTGAGTTGTAAGTGTTATTGTTTTTATTTTAAACGTGAAGACATTGAGACTCAGAGAGACAAATGACTGATTCAAGATCACATAGCAAGTAGATTGTGTTGCTAGATTCAAACCCACCGCTGTTTGACCTTCAAACCTGCACCCTGTCCTGTTAGGAGCGCCCCCCGCCGCCCAACCTGGAAGAGGGTTCAGGAGTTATAAGGACACACAGCACCTTCCTTTGGTGGCAGGCAGACACCTGGGAGAGCTTGTGGAGAACCAGAAAGCAGGACTCATGTTCTTAGTGATGAGGGGACTTGGGAGAAGGGACTGTAGCCAAGGATGGAGAACTGGAGGAAGAGAAATCAGCAGTTTCATGGGCCTGGAGAGTCAGGGCTAGGCCAGGACAGGCCTGGACTTGGGCCTGCACAAAAGAATTTACAACCTCTTAGGACTTGTGTCCTTCACTGACTCATTTTAGACTCTTGGACTATACTGTTTATTTTGGAATTACTAGTTGTACCCCAATATTATCACACTTGTGGTATTTTACTCTCATTTATCAGGTTATTTATTTTCAATGTAATAATATGACAGATATGCATGAACCTAGCAATCAAACCATGATCTAGAACAGGGATGGCCAACCTTTGGCTTCCCTGGGCCACACTGGAAGAAGAATTGTCTTGGGCCACACATAAAATGCACTAACACTAATGATAGCTGATGAGCTTAAAAAATAAAAATAAAAAAGATGGCAAAAAAATCTTGTAATGTTTTAACGAAGTTTACGAATTTGTGTTGGGCCGTGTTCAAAGCCGTCTTGGGCCACATGCAGCCTGTGGCAGGTGGGACGAGCTTGATCCTCAACGTTGTTGAGAACTTACACCAATGTGCTACATCGATTTTTCTGGATATTTTGATAATTAATTGGTTGCTTTCTCACTGCTGTGGTTGTGCTTTCTGTTCCCTGATAATGACAAACCTCAGGGAGAAGATTTAGCTCATGTACCAATCAGGCTGAGCTAAGTTATGCTGTAACAGACGATCCCAGAATCTTAGTGGCTCTTAACAAAGGTTTATTCCTTGCTCTGGCACTTGAGTTGACAATGGTGGGACTGAATTTTGTGCAGAGTGGTGAGGGCAGACGAGAGGGGCAGGGTGAGTCAAAATTCTTTTCATTGCATTCCCATCAATCTCACAAGGCTATTAAAAGAGTCAGTAACTAAGACATAGCTAGACTCTAGTTCAAAACACCAAATGATAACTGAAATTCATAGTGCAAAGCTAGTCCAGGAAAAGAAGTAGGGGGAGGGCACTGGTTTTTGGGCCCACTCCTGAAAAAGGAAGTATGGCCTGGTAGCATGGCAAACACGTCCTCGACCTCTGAGCACAGGACCTGTGGCAGGCAGGGCTCAGCCTCCTGAGGGTGCTTCCGCAGACCACTGAGTGTAGCCTGGAGAAAGGAGAGGGAAGAGAGAGAGCTTTTACATGGTTTACGTGGTGTGGCATCCACCAAACTGTGCCAGGCTTAGGTTGGACACAGAGGTGAGCAAGACAACATCCCTGGTCTCACAGAACCTTGAGTCTGGTGGGGGAAGAAAATAACTAAACAAAGAGGATAGGGCATGAGAAATGCTCTGACAAGTATGAGTACGGGGTAGTAAAGGAATGGTGCCTGAGCTAGACTTGGGGAGTCAAAGGAGGCTTCCTTAAGGAGTAGTACATCATTTAAACAGAGAACTGAAAGACAAATACGAGGGAGGACCAAAAAACAACAACAACAACAACACCCTGGAATGATCTTCTGGCCAGCGGGCCCCTTGTAGGACAGGCTTCCCCCGCTAGGTGAGTGTTCTAGGAGCCCCTCTGCATCCGTGTGCCAGCTGGCATTGTTGTGAGAGGCTGTGTTTGGCTGCAGTGAAATTTTTTGAGACTCTTTAATGCATTTGTCCCTGTCACGATGGGCGATGTATACAAACAGCGTGTGCCATAACAACACACCTGCCCACACTGTGCTGAGTGTTCAGCAGTTTTTTACCAAAAATGGCATGACCCCCGTGCTCCACTCTCCCTATTCACCTAATCTTGCCTCAAGTGACTTTTTTTTTGTTTCTCCAGATGAAAAAAGTCCTCAAAAAGAAACATTTTGTGAATGTGGAAGAAGTAGAACAAAAAAACAGCAGAAGCACTAAAAGGCACCAAAATCAACAAGTTCAGAAACTGTTTTGAGCAGTAGAAAAAGTGTCTTGGTAGGTGTATTGCATCAGGCGTAGGGACTTTGAAAGTGACTGATGTTTAATCATGTAAGAATAAGTACACAATTTTTTAATAAATAAATTCCATTTTAGGAGGTTTCCCCCTTGTAGATGTTAGCCAGGTGGGAAGGAAGAAAGTTGCAGAAAGCTAGGAGGTGGAGGAGAGTGGGAAGATCATGAAGGACCATGTGGAGGGGCTTGGGCATTATCCTGAGGGCAACAGGGAGCTATGGAATGATTTCCCATTTGGATCAGACTTGCCTTTTAGAAACATCACTGTAGAAGCAGTGTGGAAAATGAGTTGGGAAGGGGTGATTTTGAAGGCTAGGAGTCTCCAGGTGAGAGGTGCTAGTGACCTGGCTATGGTAGTTGTAATGGGGCTAGAGAGAAATGGATGGGTCTGAGGCACATTTAGAAGGTAGATGAATAATCTGAATAGAAAAATGGGACAGTGAAGTCAGGAGCCAAGAATGATGCCTGAAGATAGATTGGGGAAAACTAGAAAGCTCCCTTCTTCTTCTTATGGCACCATTTCAATAAATAAACCTTTCCTTATTAAAAAAGAAGTGATGTCTAGATTTCTGGACTGGACAAGTGGATATTGGTAATAGGAGTATATAGTGTGATGGCTAAAAGGAGTGGCTCTGGAACCAAACTGCCTGGGTTTGAGTCCCAGATCTGTCATTGATTAGCTGTGTGACCTTGGACAAGTTCCTTAACCTCTCTGTGCTTCAGTTTCCTTGCTTGTGAATTGAGGGTATTAATATTAATAAAGTGCTTTGAACCATGCCTGGAGCATGAAAAGTGTTCAATAAATGTTAGCAACTATGGACAACAAAGAGGACTAGGCTTCATAGGAATAATGATGAGTTCAGTTCCAGGCATGCTGACTTTAGGCTGTGTGTGGAACATGCAAGTGGAAATTGGCTATGAGTCTGTGGCTCAGGAGATATTTGGACTAGAAATAGACATTTGAGAGTCATCAGCTTACAGATTGTAATTGAAACCTTGGAGATTGTGCAGGGAGAATTTGTAAAGAAGAAAAAAAGGCCTAAGAGCAAGCCCTGGGGACCGTCAACATTTGTGGGATGAACAGAGGTTAAACAGCCCAACGAGGAGACTGAGCAGCAGCCAGAGAGGCAGGAGAAAAATCCGGGGAGGGCATAGTATAATGAGACGAGAAAAGGTTTCAAGATGGAGACAGTGGCCAGTGGTGGCGATGCATCTGAGAGGCCTGTAGAAGAGGAGCTCTGAGAAACTACAAGGGATTTAGCGACAAGGAGATGGTTGGTGACAATAGTTTCAGTGGAGTGGTAGGACTGGATGTCACATTACATTGGGTTGAAGAGTGGGAGTGAGGAAGTGGAGGTAGCAAGTATAGATAGCTGTTTCCAGAAGTTTGTCTGTGAAAGGGAGTGAGAGCAGATGAGTGAGGGTTAGGGGGGAAGATGGGGAATCCTTAATGCTCATGCGGAGGAGGCTGGCAGTAGAAAGAGAGATGGGAAATACAGGTGAGAGAGGGAATAATTGAAACCTGAGGTTCCTGAAGTGGAAGGAGGAGATGGAATGCAGCACAGATGAGGAAGGAGGTCAGTCTCAGGCAGGAGGGGGTCACGAGAGGGAAGGAGAGAAGTATGGACGTGGTGAGTGAGCTTGTGCATTTCCTTATGGAATGTTACTGCCTGCTGGCTTCTTTTCCTTTAAAATCGGGTAAGGGGGATGTGGTAAGACTAGAAGTATGTGAGTAATGGTGGAAGCCATGGTGCTCAGAGAGCCACTGCAGAGAATGGAAGGGAGCTCAATAGGGACTGATGGAAGGGCTGGCCAGCCATCCTGACTGCCCAGGGGAAGTGGAGACCAGGAATTTGTAATGCGTCCCATCCACAAGGCTGAGTGTTTTCCCTAAACAGTGCTTCGCGGTCCTGGGGTAGGAGCAGAAATGGTCAGCATGTGGATTGATTTTAGGCTTGGGGATCTGCAAGATGGATGTAATGGATGGACCGTGGTGTCAGAAAGGTGAGGATATTCGCAAGTGAGTAGTTAAGTGACTGATTGCTGAATCCCGGCTCTTTGATTCTGAAGCTCCTGTTCCTGCTGTCACCAAGAGTTTCCTTCTATTCTTCACTCTGTCTCATAGCTTCTGCTTCACTCACAGCTCTTATACTGCCTTGTGGCTTCTGCCTTGTGCTTTTGTGCGTGCATACATGTGTGCGTGCGTGCGCACACGTGTTTCTGCACCCCGTACTGATTGAGGATCCTCTCCACGTGTCATGTTCAGATTCAACATGACATCTATCTGAGTGATTCCATTTATTATTATCTTCCATATTTGGCAGATAACACAGGCCACCTTGAGTCAGGGGTTCATGTCTGGTCCAGCCAGCTGTTTCTAATGACAACATTGTTCGGAAGGTGTTGTGGGTAAGACATGCGGAATGGTTAAGAATTTGGGCTCTGGAACCACAAGCCTAGGCTTGAATCAGTCTAGCCCGCTTACCGTGTGACCTTGAGCGGTTTAATTCACCTCTCTGATCTCCAGTTTTCTCATTTCTGAAATGGGTTCAACAAGAGTCCTTGCCTCATGAAGTCTTTATAAGAATGGAATGAGATAATATATGATAAAATTTAGCACAGTATCTGGCACACAATTATTGTCCTGTAAATGTTACTTATCATTATACTACCACCACTGTTGTGATGATTTTACTATGAAGGCAGGCACTTAGATCTAATAAACTTTAGGACAAGACAGAATTAGGGGAGGCAGAATTTGAATCCCATGGCGATTGTATGAGCACCATTTTGTATCTTGCACACCAGCTCTTTGCCATTTTCTGATCTCTGAACTCCCCACAGGGATTTTTTGTCCCCTTTTGGACTACTGAGGCTGCCACAGGCTAAGGACTGAGCTGCTGGGTCTGCTCATTGTCAGTTGGGGAGGAATCCTGGCAGCCTGATCTGTCCAGCTCAGTCCTTGGTTTCTATGAGTCATGCTTCTCTTATGCTAAGCCTAGCTTAGATTTGGAAATGGGCTTGGGGAGTGGGGTGGGGTGCAGTGAGGGGAGGAAAGGGAGGGAGCCTCTTTCTGAGTGTTGGTAAGCTGAAGTTTTAGCCATCGTTCCTTAAAGCTCTAGTGAGGCGACTTGAGGCCCCACTGTGACCAGACTATTATAGAGGGAAGGAACCCTTCACGTGGTTTGTGTAACCCAAGATGCCCGGTGTGTGATCAACACTTCCCCAGGCACTGTGGCGGTCAAGACATCTCCTCTCCATCTCTCTCTCCCCAAGAGCTTGACTCAGATGAATAAAAACATTTTTTTCCAGAAAAGAATGAAAGTTGCTGACATAGAGGAAGGTGATGGATTCTTGAGGCCTATTGATCAGAGATTGGGCTCCTAGAAATACCCGACTTTCATGAAACAGGTCCCCGATGACTTGTGTCTGAGCTGGTGTGTTCCCAAGGATGGTAAACAGCCACTGGTGGCACATAACATAATTTCAGGTGGTGTATGGCTGAACATTTTTTAACTTCACTGGTCATAAATTTATTTTAACCTGCTTTAGAAAAAATATAATGAGCACATAAAAATTGGTGATTTCAAGGACATTATTGCTTAAAATCGTACTGAATTTTTAAAAAAGGAAGTTCATTTAAAGAAAAATATTGGGTTGGGAGTTTCGGTGCTATCAGTGCTGCGGCCTGGGTTCGATTCCCAGCCAGGGTACTACCCACATTAAAAAAAAAGAAAAAAAAAAGAAAAAACAAGAAAAATATTGAATAGATAGTATTGTAGGTGCTAAGCCTGGGCAAAAGTCATGAAGGCAGTGTACAGATGAGGTTTGGGGAACACTGGTCTTAACCAAATCATGTTTCCTCTTCTGCCCCCACACCAGGACTTGGGGCTTCTGTTTTGGAAATTGTCTAGTAGCCATATTAATCTATTTAGTCAACGGTCACTCCAACAGATCAAAGCCAAAAGCCTCATCTTTTCTTGACTTCTTAGTCTGTGTTGGGGTCTCTCTCTGTCTCTCTCTATGTCTATCTCTTTCTGTCTGTCTCTCTCTCACACTCTCTCCCTCTCTCTGTCTCTCTTTCTCCATGAAATTGAATTTGTGTCCAGAATAAATATTCAGAAGAGGAGATTTCCCAAAGCAAATTGTACATAGTGCTATTTATGATTTGCTATTTATTACAATAACAAAAAGAAACAACCCAAACAACCAATTACAGGGATTTGGCTAAGCAGAGTGCAAGTTTTAATACATTTGACTGTAACACGGTCACCAAGTTTGACAACTTCATGAACTCTACTGGTACAAGAAAATATTGGTATGGAATAATGTTAAGTGAAAAAGACAATAAAATAGTAGGTACGTATTGACTGTGTAAAAGGTGTATGTGATATATATCAGAAGATAACTTTCCAATTTCAAGTCTAAGAGGCATTAGACAATGAGTACGTTGAAATTGAATGCCAACTTTGAGGCAGTTGGGAGTCATTAATTGGAGGTTCCAGTTCAGCTGAAGTTTAAAAAGTGGCAGGTGGGGCATTCAACACTGTTCCCTTCTTTTACCATGAAGACAGTAAGGTTAAGATGGAGCTTGAACTAGAATTTGGGCCTTTTCTCTTCTGGACAAAGCAGACTATAATCAGATTTTGAAGAGAGATACTTGGTTTCTGCATGTCCATTCCACTGCAAAGAGGACCCCTTTCTTCTCTCTTACTGCTGAGAAGGCAATTGGATGGAAGACGGCACTCCCATTCCAGAACAGTGTGTATTACTGTGTGGAGACCCAGTGTGAGTTCCTTCCTGAGGTTTCTTGGCACAGGCTGTGTGCCCCTCCCCATCTTCCAAGGTTTATACTGTAAATATCTGGACGGGGTGAAAAGAAAAGCCAGACCTCCAACCTGGGGCTGGTCCGCTGGAGGCTGAGCCAAGGGTGTGTTGTTGATACAGAAGATAGTTCTCTCCCAAGAGTTTACTGAAGGGTATTATTTTTGCTGGGTCAGGTTTTCCAGCTTTATTCAAGAGACTGAAGACAGGAGGGAAGCAGGATGGGTGTGTATATGGGATAGCAGGGAAGACAAACTTGTTTTGCTCTCTTTTCCTGACCAGTTGCCACCCAACAATAGCTGCTGTTTATTGAGCGCCTACTCTGTGTTGTGTGCCTTACACGTTCTCTCATTTAATCTTCACAATGGTTTGGCAAAATATCATCTTCCCATTTTATAGTTGGGGAAACAGCTCAGAGAGAACTTACCCGAGGTCATTTATCTAAGGAATGGTGGCTTCAGGATTCACTCCACAAACACTTATTGAACCACCCACACTATGGCAAGACTTGTGCTGGGTGCTGGCCTGCAGCTGTGAGCGAGGACAGCCATGGTGATTGGAGGGGCTGTTACAGACAAGTAAGCAGACAGAGATAGTACAGGGTGGTCATGCTAAGATGGGGAAGAAATGGATGCCATGGGAGCAGGAAGGATGGGCACCCATCACAGCCAGGGGCAGGAGGTGGAGAGCCAGCCAAAGTTTTCTAGAGGAAGTGATGTCTGAACTGGATCTGGAGGAGGAGCAAGAGTCAGCTGAGTGAAGGCCTTGGTAGGAAAAATGTGATCCAGATAGAGGGCAGAGCATTGCAAAGGGCCAGAATCAAGAGAACATAGTGCTTTGAGAAAGCCCTGAGCATGCTTGGGTATGTGGCTGGAGTAAGCTGAGAGAGGAGACTGAGCAGTGTAACCCTGTGGTGAAGGCCCTGGGGGAATGGCAGAAGTTTGGACTGCATTCTAGGTGTGATGCATAGCCACAGGCAGGCTTTGAGCCAAGGAGTGATGAGATCTGATTGGAAGTCCCTTTGGCTCGGTCTGGCCACTGGGTGGAGAATGGGTTGTCAGGCAACAAGAGTGGAAGTGGGGCTATCAGAAGGGTGACTGGGCTCAGGATGATAGAACCAAGGGGGAGAAATTTGAAGTTTGTGCTGCAGGTAGAGCTGACAGCACTTCCGATGGATTCGGGGTGAGGGGAGAAAGGGAGGGAAGAGTCAAGTCAAGTCAGTTAGGCTCCAAGGAGCTCAGTTTTTCTTCCCTGCCAGAGCAGGCTGAAGCTGGGGGCTTCTACAGCCAGACTTGAGATCTGGAGTGTTACAACTGCAGGAAAACAAATGTGTTTCTTGCTCGCCCTTGAGCCAAAGGGACAGGAGAATTTGTTTGTTTGTTTGTTTGAGTAAACACCTTATACATGTGCCCAACACTGTGTAAGTGCTTTATAAATATTTACTTACTTAATTCTCATAACAACTGCTTTTATTATCTCAGTTTTCCAGAGGCAGAAACTAAGGCACTGAGAAATACATAATCTGACCAAGGCCACACAGCTAGTAAGTAGCAGAGCTGGGGTTCAAACTCGGGTAGTCTCAATCCAGAGTTCTATGCTGCTTTGTCTGTGGAGTCAAGCATTCATTTTTGCTCATTTATTCATGCAGTCAGTGTGTAATTACTGAGGTATAGTATGTGCTAAGAACTAGAGGTAGACTGATCCACAAAATCAGACCCCGTCTCTGCCCTCATGGAGTTCACAGTCCAGTGGAGGAGTCAGATATTGGCCAAATAATCATACAGGCAAATGTGTGCATGCTAGGGCAGCTTATAATAGGGGATTTGACCTAGGCAGGGAGGTCAGAGAAAGGTTCTCTGAGGAAGTGATAGTTGAGTGGAAATATGAAGGATGAATAGACAAAGAAAGGAAGGGGCAGCATTCCAGGTGGAAGTAGTATGTGCAAAGACCCTGGGGTGGGAGGGAGCATAGTATATTCAAGGGACCAAAAGAATGCCTGTGTGCCTGGAAGGGGTGAGAGCAGCATGTGGGAGGCAGGCTCTTGAGCATTGTCAAGCGGGGGGTGACGTATTCCCATCTGCATTTTGAACTGATCCCTCTGGTCAGTCTGGCTTCCGTGTGCAGGTGGGTCTGGAGGAGGCCAAGATGAAAGCCAGGAAGCCAGTCAGGGGCCATTGCCATAGTCCAGGGGAGAGCTTTGGAGTAGTGGCTTGGCCTTGGGTGGTATCTTTGTGGAAGGATTCAAGAGCTGTCGAGGAGAGAAAATCAATAGAATTTGGTGACGGATTGAGGGTGAGGATTAACGAGACAGACAATGAGCTTTTCAGAAAGGCTCCCAGGTTCTGCCTTGCACGTCCAGGTAGATAGATGGTGAACTGAAGAACACAGAAGGGGACTCGGTTTCATGGGGAAAGATCACACATTCTGTTTAGGGCATGTCAATTTTGAGGTACCATGGAAACATCCAAGAGTAGGGCTCAAGTATGGAGCAGGCTATTCAGATACATGGACCCGGAGTTTAGAGGAGAATGCTTGGCAGGTTCAGTGAGGTTCTGGAGCCGGCTCTCCTTGGCTTCTGAAAGCCTGTTGTTTAAATATTGAGGAATTTTGCAAGCTGATTATCAAACCAGTGGCTATGACGAAAGTGTTTATAACAAGGGAGGAAGTTGGCAAATGCTACAAAGTGGTGTCTCCTCCCCACCCCTGTGCCAGCTGGTTTATCAGAACCCCAGTTCGGGGTGACCGGATATTCGAGGGAGGCTGTACAGAGTGCAAGGCTTAGGACCAAGCCTCGGCGAATGACAAGTTAGGTAGAAAAAGATGAGTGCACAAAGGTGACTGAAAAGGAGCAGCCATCGGGCCCCACATTCACGTGTGCCTCATCTTTTCCAGCTCTATTACCGCTGCTTTGGTTGGAGCCCATATTGTTTTACATCTGGGCTATTCAAATAATCTTCACACCTTATGTCCATTTCTCAAAACTCACTTAAGCTTTTCTGCTAACTGGATAGCTGGGTGAGTAAAGTAATCTGATTGGAGCAGAGAGCTTATGGGGAAGAGTGGATTTGAAAACACTCACTCTCATTCTGCCACTCGCTAGCTGTGTGACCTTGGGCAAACTTCCTGGTCTCTCTGAGCCTCAGTTTCTTCACCTGTAAAATGGAACTGAAACTATCTCCTGCTCCAGAGTTATGAGACCCGTGGAAACTGCACGTGTGATAAAGGGCCCAGCACAGGGCCTGACTCACCATCAATCTTTCTTTTCTAGTTGCATTGTCAGTGGAGAGGTTGCCAAAGGTTTTCCCGTATGGTAGCTGGTCCCAACAGGAATGCTTACTAGAGAGTTGAGGACTGGGCTCCATCCTCTGCCTCAGAACCCTCACCTGGGCACCCAGTCTTCCTCACTCCCCTTATTTCTGGCTCCTGCCCCTCCCTCCTTCCCATTCTGACAAAGTGGAATAGTGCCCCCTTTACCCTCACGCTCTCGCCCCATGCTCAGCCTTGTGACACACCAGAAGCGAAGAATTCCTGTCCCCCACTGGCCCAGCAGACCTTTCTCTCTCTTCACTCCAGCTGGTCTTTGACTCTTGGCTGCTCCCTAAGCTCATCTCTCAGATGCACTTGCCCTTAGCTCCCAGTAACGGACCAAAAGGACTGGGATGAACCGCCTCAAATGTTAAGGGACACAATTTAAGAAGACCCCAGCACGTTCCATGTGCTGTCAGGCAGACTGCGCTGAGGCTGCCTTCCACATCACTCCCTGATGCTTTGAAGAAGGAAGGGAAGTAAGTTAGGAAACTAATATTTATCGAACGCCTGCTGGATGCCTGGCCTCATGCTAGGGACCTTCGCAAGTTGTGTCATTCCTTGTCACAACAACCTGGAGAGGGGGATGATGTTATTTAAGTTATCTGCAGTGTTCCTGCTGCTCTGTGAGGACGTGGGAGAAGCCATCTTCAACTTTGCATCTGACAGAAGACAGGCTCTGTATTCACTAAATGAGTCTTAAATTGAATTGCAGACACCCGTGTGTTGAGGCAGCATGGCCTAGTAGAACAGTGACTTGGGGGTCTTGGCTTCACTACCTGTGTGGCTTTGTGGAGGTGATTTCATTTTTTTCTGGGCCTCAGTTTTCTCATGTGTAAAATGGGAGTAATGATACCTTCTTGGCAGGGGCTGTGAGCATGTACAGGTGGCCTGGTCACCATCAGCGTGCAGTCCAAATGTGGCTTTTTATTTGTCTAATGGCTCTTTAGGCCTGTAGTTCCCAAATGCAAATGGGTGCTCATCCTTCACAAAATTTTCACTCTTCTGAGTTAAAAATGAGAAAATTGACGATGTAGTTTCTCATAAAGCCAGATGTGTTTAGTTTCCAAAATTCTGAAATTGTCTTTCCAACTTCTTGATGTTAAAAACACCCTCTTATCACATAGACGATGCTCTGTAGAATTGTACACCTGGAATATATGTAATTCTTGTTAACCAGTGTCACTCTAATAAGTCTAAAAAAATAAAAACAAACAAAAAAGAAATGTCCTTGTTTATAAAATCTTGGTTATAGTAAACGGCAGTTTTGGGGGGCAAAAAGCACCTCTACTTGATCAAATAAAATGTAAGCACTAGTCTATCAGAGCCCCTTGTGACAAGTTGTTCAGGGTGCTGAGAGAGAGAATCCTGGACTGGGTGTGGCTGAAAAGAGCTTTGGGGTAGGCTTCCTGGAGGAGGGGAGGTCTGAGAAGAGTTAGGGAGGGTGAATAGAAATCCATTAGGTGATAAAGGGGAGACACAGGCTGGAGATCTCCGCCAAGATGGGAACCTGCACAGTGTGAGCACCACCCAGCAGGTAAGCACCTGTGAGCTGCTCTGGCCACAGGTGTTGAGTGGTGGGGTGAGTCGCTTTGTCCCACACTCGCCTGGCTCACAGATGGGGCTGGAAAACTCCTGGCCACTGCATCAGTCAGTAACTGAGTTCCCCCACCCAAAAGTGGCTGCTCCCTGCAATCTGCTGAGTGGTTGCCACCTTCTGCATCAAATCCCCAACTCACCTTCTACCTGCTCTGCTGTCCCTGCAACTTTACTAAAGCAGGAGTCACTCAGCTCTGTAGTGGGAAGGCCAAGATCCCACAGGCTCATGGGAAACTTAGAGTCCCCCTCCCGCTTCTACACATTAGGAGTTGTGGGGGTGGGGGGTGGGGCTGGATCTTTTCCCCAGAATGCCACATGGCAGGCCTGGGGGTGGGGATGGGGCAGCACACTTCCCCAGAGCCTGCTGTGTGACCTCCGGCCTCTCCAGATCACGCCACTGCCTGCAGGCCAGCCGCAGGAGGCCCCAGGCGGTGGGGAGGGCCTAGCCAGTCCACAGGGGCAGAGAGCAGCCACCTGAGCATGCACTTTTGCATTCCAAGTGGTGAGTCTGGATTATCCATCTCTTGGATTTCTCCAGACCTCTGCTCCATCCATCAGAGTATTTTTTTCCACTTGGAATCCTTTGGCCAGTAGGTGCAGCCACTAGTTTGTCCGGCCGGGGGCATATGCCAGGAGCCTGCTGGCTGCCCAGTTGGCCCATGCAAGAGGCAGAGGAAGCTTCCAGAGGATGAGGAAGCCTCTAGGGACAGACAAGAAAGTGAGGCTAAAGAGTTGTAGCAGTGGCCACTCTCTGTGCCCAGCCTGACCCAACCCGGCCAACAGTACTCAGCATCCTCCGTTCCCTGTTCAGAGCAGGTTACCATGGTATTTTGCCTGCTGGTGCAGTGGGACTGGAGCAAAAAGCAGAGGAGTTAGTGAGCCTGATGGTGGAAGATGGGGAGGGGGTTAAAAACTGGAGGCGAGATTGACCTTTTGCCCAATTCCAGCTCAAGTTTGACTATAGCAGCAGGGTGGCTACTACAGGAAGTCCTTGTGTTTTTATGTCCTCAGAGGTCCCTGCCACTATAAATGCCCTTACAGGCTGCCTAAGGGCTTCGATGAACGTGTGTGCCATGGCTCTGTTCCCACCTGTGACATGGTGGGTCTTTCTTGTGACTTGTCTATCCTCATCCTTGTGGCCTGGCTTTCACAGCTCTGGTTGTCATTCCCACACTGAGCCAAGCAGCCATTTCTGCAGAGTGGCCATCAGTCACACCCTACTGATTTCTGGTGTGTCCTGACATTGAGCAGCTGTGACGGGGAGAGGGGTTAATGCTCATTTTGATGGTGGCATTCGAGTTGAGTCCAAACTCCTAAGCTTGGTATTCAAAGACTTCAACAGTTAATCTTTTACAATGCTCAACATTCCTGTGCCACATAGTTGGCCCCAAAACTGATTTTATATATATATATTTCCAAATCCCTGTATATCTACCTGGCATCATGTTGAAAAAATACATGAATAGTAGATAAAATGTTTTCAGTTTTCATTGATGTATCTGGCATCTCACGGACATAGGTGTGGTATCAAATTTCATCTGCAAGTTGACAATTTCCAACTCTGTGTGCCTAAATATATTTGCATGATGAATGTTTCGTATAGTAATTTGTGCCTGTGGTCACACGTTGGTCACATGTCCAGGTCTTAACCTGCAATGACACGCTATGTAAACTAGTTTGTTCTCACTGAGATTTTAGATGCAAAGCTGATAGAAAGCTCTGCTGTAGCAAATAGGTTGAGGAAAGTCAGTCTGGGGTTTTGTAAATTATGAGCATAAGAAGGACAGACAAATAAAATGAAAAGCACAGACTCCTCTCTGCCCATCTCTCAATGCCCTACTTAAAGGCCACCTCTTCCACGAGGTCCCCTCAGCCTCTTCCAGCCAGACAGCATTTCTCCCTCCTACCTGTTTAACAGGGCTCACTCGGATTTTGTATTAGGGCTTCTGATGCCTTCTCCCTTGGGTTATAGCTAGTAGCATATTCGGCTATTTTTCTTACAAGTCTGTGAGTCCCCTAAAAGCACATTTCATCTCCGGTTTCTTCTTGTCACCACCAGTCTTTAGCACAGAGCATGCACTTAAATAGCCACGCACAGAATAAGTGATGGAGTTGGACGGTTTCCTTCCTTGTTGGGGTTGGTTGGATTGAGAGGGGTTGCTGGAAGCCTCAGAATTTCTCACTGGGGGTTAACAAGTATGTGACCACCAGCAGCACCTACCATGTCTCCCCAGTACACAGGAGCCCTTCCCTCCCCTCCCTGTGCACAGTCCTTCTGGCTAGCTGACCCTTGGTTTCTCCTTCCCTTACCTCCTTCTCTGTCTAGTGGAATTCTGCCTGCCTCCTGCAGACACTCAGAGGGACCCCTTGCTTTCTTCCTTGCTTCACACCCCCTTTCCAACGAGCACCTAGAATGGTACATCCTCCCTACCCCTAGACATCTCTCTGGGTTATGAGCAGAGATGAGAGCCTTAGGAGGCCAGGATCACTCCATGTCCTTTTATCTTCATTTACCTTTAGTATCAGGCAGGTACGTGTGTGTGTGATAAAACACACACAGCATAACGTTTATCATTGTGCAGTCATAACTTGGTACTCGACTGCTTTGAAACTCATCGAATTTGGTACTCAATGCATTTTGACACAAAAATTTTGTCCCAGTAGTTGTCATTTGCTTGGTACTTGTTGCACCTTCTGGAACCAATTAATGAGTACCAAGGTACCACTGTAGACATTTTTAAGTGTACAGTTCTGTGATATTAAATACATTTACATTGTTGTGCAACCATCACCAGATCCTGTTCATCTTCTAGAACTGAAACTTTGTCCCCACTAAACAGTGATGCCCCATTTCCCCCTACTCCCACAGCCCCTTATAAACCACTATTCTACTTTCTGACTCTACATGTAAGTACTCTAGGAACCTCATATAAGTGAAATCATACAGTATTTGTCCCATTGTAACTGGCTTATTTCACTGAGCATTATGTCCTCAAAGTTCATCCACGTTGTAGCAGGTGTCAGAATTTCCTTCCTTTCTAAGGTTGAATATTCCATTGTACGTATAAACCACATTTTATTTATCCATCAATGGACATTTGGGTTGCTTCCACCTCTTGGCTATTGTGAATAGTGCTGCTATGAACACAGGTGTACAGCTCTGTTCGAGTCCCTGTTTTCAATGATTTTGGGTATGTTTTGAGGAACTGCTATACTATTTTCCACAGTAGCTGCCCCATTTTATATTCCCACCAGCAACACACCACAGGGGTTTCAATTTCTCTACATCTTCACCAACTCTTGTTATTGTCTTTTTTTTTTTTTTTTAATTATAGTTGCCCTGGTGGGTTTGAAGTGGTACCTCACTGTAGTGTTGAATTGTATTTCTTTAATGACTGGTGATGGTGACCATCTTTTTCTGTGCTGGGGAGTTTAGATCGTGGCCTGCCTGTGATGCTGTGCATTTAGCCTTGTTTTCCAAGAGCTCTTGGAAGTTGCCAGTGTTCATTGTTTTGTAGGCTAGGGTTACCTGGACTTAAGTGTTTCTTGTACAGTCTGTTACCTCTGGACTTCCCATGTGCTTTGAAGGAAACCATCCAATCCTATGGTCTGCAGTCTTTCTCTACTCTTTGCCCAAGCTTGTAGATCGGGCCTTTGCTAAGCCCTAGGAATTTTTTTGATTCTCTGCTTTTTGTCATCTTTGACCCATGTAGTTCTATACTGCTGTTATAGCCAACCAGTCATGGGGGAAGAAAAGACTCAGGGAATGGAGAAGGAAAAAGGCAGGAGGTGGCAGATTTGTTGGCCCCAGGCTGACCAAAGGTCCTGTTTTAAATGGGACAGAAAACCATGGTACTGTCCCATTTCAAAAAGTACATCTGGTCAGCCTAGTCTCACTGGGTTCAATTCAAGGTGTCAGCAGGCTGAGCAGAGGTACCACTTGAAACGAGACAGTACTGTTGTTTTCCATCCCATTTATAATGGGACATCTGGTCGCCTAGTTTGAACCCAGTTTGTGGTAAAAAGAGTAGATAAATCTCTCCTTCTTTTCATGCACAAAAGCCCATTTTTGTTTGCCTATCAACAGCTCTTTGCTTTCTTAGAAACCTGCCCATTCTCCATGAGTATAAGATGAGGAATAGGAAATAGATCTATGAAAGTGTAACTATCAAAATGCCTGAATTTGTCACTAAAAAATATTGCCCAAGAATTTCCTTTGCTATTTGATCTCTCTGAGTGAGTGTAAAGAGCTGGTGACCCTTATGGAAAGCAGAAGTAAGAACAAAAGGAAGCCCCTCCAAGTTCTTAGCAAGAGTTATAGTAGGAGGGCTTCAAGGTGGAGAAGGGGCACATTTCTTCAGTTTCACCTCCACTGTCCACACAACACTAGGTGGCCTTTCACGCCAATTAACCTTGAAGAGTCCTTTTTGGCAGGTATATGGTTCTCGGGGTAAATAGTGGATGTATTGAAAATCAAGGAGGTGGCCCATAAGTGACTGGAGATTAGGACACACCACTTCTCTGAGTCTTATAAGCAGACAGTTGCCAGGAGGTCTGGGTGACAGAAATTACCAGCATTTGGTTCCAGGGGCCTTCCCATTTCTGAGAGCAAAAAAGCCTAGAATACGAGGGCTGTCTGGGAAAAATCCAGCCATAAATGCTTTCATTTTTCATATTACATGGCTGGATATTTTCCGGACAGCCCTCGTAGATTTACTAATCTGTTAGATCTACTAATAGTCTCCTCCATGAGCATGGATAACAGGGCCATTGACTATGTTTTATTTCCTCATTAGCTTCCTCTAATGTTTTCCTTGCTGAAGTTCAAGGCAGAAATACTAGTGACTAAACCTCAAGTTATTCTGCTTTAGCAGAATCTCTTCTGCTCAGTAGTTTACCTCCCAACCTCCACCTGGACCCCCTAGAAAGAGAATCTTTCAAATCTTTTCTCCTTTTCCTCCACATGATCCCAGTCTTTATCCTCCCAAAACATCACATGGGACACATTCATAAACATTGTTCGGCCTAAAGAAATCTACACAAAGTTCATATACTTCTGTTCATGAGACAACTCCTTGCTCCATTGCATTGTGGGCATTCCCTAGTGGCAGTTCTAGGTGCAGTGGGAAGAACTGAGGAAGCTAGTATTCACTGAGTCCCTCCTGGGAGCCAGGCGCTGCACCAGGCCACACCATCTGATTGAGCACTGGAATTCTCCCACCAGCCCAGCAGGTATCATTTGCCACTTGAGGAAACTGAGACTCAGAGAAGCTCAGTTATTTGCTCCAGGTTCCCTGATTTACAGGAGCTTTCCATTGCCTCCATGGGCCCTGCCATTTCCTGCCTGGAGTGGTGCATGCCACCACTGCTGCCACTGCTGCTTGAATGACTAGCAAAAGGTCTCAACACAGAGATTTCTTTTTTGCCTGCAGCAACAATGACCTGGAGGGGAAAACAGATTGATTCAAGTTGAATTTGTCCTAGTGGGAAACTGGCCAGAGCATCTCTGGAGAGCCTCAGGCTGGGCCCCGCTGGCTGTCAGGATATGGCCTGGAGCCTGATTTCCCTTCCTGGCTCTGCCTTTATCTTCCCATCCTCTTTCATTGCCTTCTGCTCCCTGACCCCACTGCCCTCTTCATAGGAGCTGAAAAGCAAGCTGCTCAGAAGGAAATGGCTTTTGTTATTAACCTGGATAAGTGTCTCCATGTGCCTTCCCTTGGAAATGTACCCTGAAAGAGGGGGACTAGTGCCACCCTAATGTTGTTTGTTCGTTTCGTTGGAGACTTAAAACCAAAGCAAAGCTCCTCATGTACATCACTGAGTTTGTTCCCACCTCCCTTTCAAGCACTAATTCTAACCTTATTTGTTTTTTATTAAGATAGAATTGACATGTAACATTATAGTAGTTTCAGGTATACAACATAATGATTCTATATATGTGTATATTGTAAAATGATCACCACAGTAAGTCTAGTTAATATCCATCCTTATTCCTGTAAAATATAGGGGATACATATACAGACCCTTCATCTGACATTTAAAGCTTACTAACACATGGGTCCCAAGCAGCCTTTCCAGACTTGTGATTCACTGCTTCCTTATACAATCCTCATTTTCCTGCTGACTGAAACAAACACCATGAGCCTTCTGAATTTCTGGCGACCTTGCTCCTCCCACCTCTGCCTATTAAGCAGCTTCATGGAGTAGTAGAAGCAGTTGACTCTAAAGCCATGGATTGAATGTCATACCTACCAGGCTCATCTTTGTGAGCTTCAGTTTACTTCTCTCTAAAATGGGGCTGATGATACAGCCCAGCTACCTTTAAAATGGTTGTGATAGTAGGACAGAGTGATATGAAAAACTTTTTTGGGGGGCGGGGGGTAGTTCCCTGGCTGAGAATCGAACCCAGGCTGCTGTGTTGAGAGCTCCGAAGAGCTCTCTAGCCACTACACTACCAGGGAACCCCCTGAAAAACCCTTTTATAAAAAGTAAAACACCACCCAGGGGCCGTTTCTTATTGTTAAGGGACAATGAGCCATGCACTGGGGCTCAGCTTTATGGTTGCTTCCCCACGAAGACCACCACCCACCCACCCCCGCCAGGGCCCTGGGTGCGGCGCTACAAGCACTTGGAAATTCTTCATGGAATCCTTCACTTTTTTGCTCAACACAAGAGTTATTTGTGTCCAAGGCCGAGAGTGTATGTGGAGGCAAGTAAGTGCCTTCCTTAGGAGCCCTTGTTTTCCACAGGGCCCAGCTTTGCATGCAGTAAATTCTCAAAAAACATTTGTTGAAGAAGAAGAAGAAAAGAAAAATCCAGTTCTGTGAGCTGGAAGCGAATCTCAGGTAGCACATATGTATCCCTGCTGTGAAGCAGGGGAAAATGACAGGGGCTGGGAGTGGGGTGGCTATAGAGGGAGTTGATGGAAATCTTTCTAATGACTTAAATTAACCAGTTTCATTGACTCATAAACTCTTTGAGTTTTCATTGAACTCAGGCTCAGGGAGAAGGAAGTCAGAAAAGCTAGTCCTGTGCCTCTGCTTGGTTTGCCTACAGTATCACAGGGTGGGCCAATGAGCAGGATACAGCCTGAGGCCCTGGCGCAGCGACCCCCATGCTCTGCACCAACTGAGCAGCAGAGAGGAGCCTTGAAGAAAGATGCGTGTCGTTCCTCCATGAAAAAGGGTGGAAGGAAAGCTGACCCTGAACAACGAAGCTACTTCGAGGCCCCATTAGCAATTCTCAAACCCTGCTAAGCTCTTCCTCAGCTCAACATCTGGGTCTCTTTAGTCTTTTTTACAATGTTTTTCGGGTACACTTGACTTCCAGTAAATTACATTTAAAATGTGCAAGTTGATGAATTTTGATATATGTATGTACCCATAAAATCAGCACCACAATCAAGATAATGAACATTTCTATTGTCCCCCAGATGTCTTCTTGTTGGTTACTTTTCATCTTTATTCACAACCTAAACTAAGGGAAAGGACATGTATTTATTGGTCATGGGCTCTTTTTAGGTTAGAAAACTCTTAGGATCAGTGGATTTGGGGTACTAGGGCCAGCAGAGCCTCAACAGTCAGTTCTTTGTGAAAGCCAGCTTTTGTTGTGCTTGTTATAGGGATATTCCTCGGACACTGTGGTGTTCGGGTGACCTGAGGCAGATCTTACCCTCTCTGGGCCTAAGTTTTTCCATCAATAAAATGAGACTGTTGAACAAGAAGATCTCTATGGTTTCTGTCAACCTAGATGGCAGGATCTTTCTATGACAACTTTTATAATCAGCAATTTTTTTAAAAAGAAAAAAAAACATGTATAATCCATCTTCTTTGTTTTCTCATGCCCTAAATTACATCCTGGCTGATGACCAGAGTGCTGTGGGGCTCTGAGGATTCTGAGTGGGTTATTAGCTCCATTTTACAGATAAAGAAACTGAGGCTCAGAAAGGAGGAATGATACAAATCCAGCCCTGACTCCTTATCCTGTGCCCTGGGCACTGCCCCCACTTTCCACTCAGAGTCAGTATTCTCAAGGATGCAGGCTTAGTTCTCTCCATGTTGCTGGGATGAGTTAGTGTCCTTGCACCCAGCAGATAGTCCTGCCGGGAGCCATAGCTCAGTTCTGCAGGCCTCTGGTAGGGCTAAGGTGGCAAAAGTTTATTCCCCTGCCCTCCTAAATTGGGGGGGAAATCAGGCCATAGAATAGGAGCCTTACATATTCTTAGACTGGAAGTTTCCAAAAAGCAGAAACTGTAAGGGCATGTAATTCATTGTATGCTGTCTCCTGGGAGCATGTGCAAGCAAATGTTCAGCAACCCCCGGTGGCAGGAGCACAAGGTCAGTGGGAAAGGGTGCAAACCTTGGGATTAGGAAGGAACTCTATCTGGCACTCTGTGCTTCATTGGCTACCCTACGGGTACCACCTTCCAAGGGGACCTGATATGGGCTGGGGTTGAGTCAGTACTTGGCTGAGCCTCACACAGGCATTTTGGAGCAAACACATGCTCCCAACAGCTGTATCTTCTGTACGTCCTAGGAGGAAGGGAAGGGAAGGAAGCCATTTCCTTCTCCCCTGCCTGCCTGCTGTGCCCCCAGGGTAAGGTGGGAAAGGAGTGCCTTAGAGACAAGTCTCAGCTAAGGGGAATGTGAGGTGGTATCAGGGTTTCATGTACCCTCAGGGTGTCTATTTTCTGAGTACTCAGCAAGTACCCAAGAGTAGGTGGTCAGTAAGTATTGGTTCACTGAAGGAATGAATTCTTACTCCCAAGTCAGGCACTGTGGGAGGACACAGATGAACTGGTCCCAGTCGCTGGCTATAGTAGAGAAGGAGGTGTAAGACAAACACATAAATAATCATCACACACGACAGAATGTGATAAATGTGTTAGGAAAGGAACCATGAAGAGATTGAGAATGAGGGAGGCTCACATCTGGCAGTGGTGGAGGAAGGGACTCCAGAGAAAACTTCCTGTGTGAGGTGACATTCTAGGCTTTCTATAGTGGATATAAATCTTTATGCAGTGGGGGTGGAGAGCAAGGATAGGCTGCATTCCAGCCCCCAGCAGCAGACTTAGAGCCAGAAAGCTCCCCAAGGATGTCCCGAGGGAGTACAGAGAACTGCAAGTCACTGATAATCCCAGAGCCTCAGTGCAGCTGAGGTTTCTCAACCTCCTTCCTACTATGCCTTGATCTGAGCCCCAAGGAGCCAAATGGATTTAGCTGGGGCCCTTAGTGCCTCATGGGCCGACAAGCCCAAACGGAAAGTGGTGGCCAGTCCTGGTGGCCTGGTAGTTTCCTCAAAGTTTTCCTTCCCATCTCATCACCTTTCTGGAAACAATAAATGTCCTTGGCTTTGAGAGAAGGCCATGCAGGGGACAACAGTTGCTGCTTGCTTCATCCATCATTCAAGTGGTTGAGATGATGAACCATTGCTGGGCAGCAGTAAGGCTGACTAGGGACAGAAGGAGAGCTCATTATTTTCTATGAGATTGTTCATTGGACTGCAGAGTTTGATAGCAACATTCTTTATTGTGCTATCCATAGGCATGAGCCTGGGGATATAATTTTTCCTTTTTGCTACTCTGATTGAGTGTTTTCTGCCACCCTGTTTTCTAAATCATGATTCAGTCCTCTGTTTTATCTAATCTACTTTTAAAAAAAGATTTTTAATAAAAATCTAGCTAACATACAGCATTATTTCAGTTTCAAGTATATACCATAGCTGTTCAACATTTATACACCTAAAAAAGTGATCACTATGATAAGTCCAGCAATCATCTGACACTGTACCATACTATCACAATATTATTGACTGTATTCTCTGTGCCGTATGTTACATCCCCATACTTACCTGTTTTATACCTGGAAATTTAGACCACTTATTGCCCTCCACATTTCCCCCCTTTAAAAACTTATTATACAACAAGTTGACAATGCACTGTAGAATTGTTTGCCTGAAACCTATGTAAATCCTTGCTAACAGATGTCACCCCAATAAGTCTAACAATAAAAATGAATTAAAAACATCTTCAATTACAGTTGACATTCAATATTATTTTGTATTAATTTCAGGTATACATCATAGTGGTTAGATACTGGTATAATTTAAGAAGTGATCCTCCTGTCTCTGGCCCAGAATGTGGTCTGGTCTTTCTTGGTGAATGTTCCATGTGAACTTGAAAGGAATGTATAATCTGCTGCTGTCGGGTAAAGTACTCTGTAGTCTATAGATGTCAATTCTACCCAGTCAGTTGATGGTGCTGTTGAGTTCAACTATGTCCTTACTTATTGTCTGCCAATCAGATCTATCCATTTCTGATGGAGGGGTGTTGAAGTCTCCCACTATAATAGTGGATTCATATATTTTTTCCTTGCAGTTCTATTAGTTTTTGTCTCACATATTTCTGATACTCTGTTCTTAGGTGCATACATATTAAGGATTATGTGTTCTTGGACAATTGACCGCTTTATCATTAAGTAATACCCCTCTTTATCTCTGATAACTTTCCTTGCTCTGAAATTTGCTCTGTTTGAGCTACTCCCACTTATTTTTTTTGCAGGGGGAGTGTGGCTCCCTGGGAACTGAACCCAGGCCGTGGTGTTGAGAAAGCGGAAGCCTAGCCACTGCACCACCAGGGAACTCCCTTACTTTCTTTTAATTAGTGTTAATGTGGTATGTCTTTTTCCATTTCTTTACTTTTAATCTATATGTCCCCTTTTTTTTTTCTATATGTCTCTTTATATTTAAAGTGGGTTTCTTGTAGACACATATAGTGGGATCTTGTTTTTGATCCTTTCTGGCAATCTCTGTCTTTTAATTGGTGTATTTAGGCCGTAGATATTAAAAGTTATTATTGATATAGTTGGAATAATATCTACTGTATTTGTTACTGTATTCTATTTCTTGTCCTTGTTCTTTGGTCCTATTTTTGTCTTCCACTCTTTTCTTGCTTTTTGTGTATTAAAATCGAACATTTTATATAATTGCATTTTCTCTCTTTTCTTAGCATATCAATTATACTTCTTTTTTTGGTGGTTGCCCTAGAGTTTGCAATAGACATTTACAACTGATCCAATTCCAATTTCAAGTAGCAATATACCACTTCACAGATAATGCAAGTACCTTGTAATAATAAAATTTTCCTAATTCTTCTCTTCTGTCCCTGTATCATTGATGTCATTCATTTCACTTGTACATGAGAAGAGTGTGTGTATGTATGTATGTGTGTGTGTGTGTATACATACACACACACATACATACATATACTGTTGGGAAAAAATCTAGCCATAAATACTTCTATTTTCATTTTATGTGGCTAGATACTTTCCATACAGCACTCATATATACCTAAACATACATAATTTAATACATGGTTGCTATTGTTATTTTCAACAAATGGCTATCTGTTAGATCAATTAAGAATAAGAAAAATAGGAGTTTTTGTTTTACTTTCATTTATTTCTTGCAGGTCTACTGGCTATAAATTCCCTCAAGTTTTGTTTTTCTGAGAGTGTCTGTTTTTGAACAACAATTTTGCAGGGCACAGACAGATTCTAGTTTAAAACTTTTTTTTTCTCTCAATACTTTAAATATTTCACCCCATTCTCTTTTTCCTTGCATGGTTTCTGAAAAGTCAGATGCATTTCCTATCTTTGCTCTTCTAAAGGTAAGCTGATTTTTCCCCTGACTTCTTTCAAGATTTTTTTCTTTATCTTTGATGTTTTGCAGCTTGAATGTGCTATGCCTTGGTGTAGGGGCGGGGGTCATTTATCTTGCTGTTCTCTGAGATTTCTAAATCTTTGATCTGATGTCTGATATTAATTTTATAAAATTCTCAGCCATCATTTCTTCATATACTTCTTTTGTTTCTATCTTTTCCTTCTGGTATTCCCGTTACATGTATGTTGCACCTTTTCTGGTCGTCCCACCATCAATATTGTGTTTTGATTTTTTTTTTCAGTCTTTTTTCTCTTTGCTTTTCAGTTTGGAAGTTTCTATTGATACGTCCTCAAGTTCAGAGATTCTTTCCTCAGCCCTGTCCAGTCTACTAATAAGTCCATCAAAAACAGCTAATATTATACAGCTGGATTCCAATTAAAAAAATAAAACAACAGCCTTCATTTTTGTTACAATGTTTTTGGTCTCCAGCATTTCTGTTAAGTTTTTTCTTAAAATTTCCAACTCTCTGCTTACGTTATCTACCTGTTTTCACATGTTGTCTACTTTTTCCATTAGAACTCTTAGCATACTAATGATTGTTGTTTTAAATTCACAGTCTGATGATTCTAACATTACTGCCATATCTGGGTTTGGTTCTGATGCTTGCTTTTTCTCTTCAATCTGTTTTTGGCCTTTTGGTATGCCCTGAAATCTTTTGTTGAAAGGTACACATATGAGTAACGGGTAAAAGGAACTGATAAATAGTCTTTAGTAAAGTAGTGATAAAGTTTTGGGGGAAAGGAAGTGTTCTATGGCCCTATAAGTAAGTCTCAGTCTTTTGGTGAGCTTGTGCCCCTGGACTGTGAAGTTATTGGGGAATTGACACCTTCCTCTTAAGGAGCTTAAGTTTGGTATTTCCCTTCTTTCAGGTCAATTAGGCTCTGGTAAAACCCCAGAAGGTTAGGCTGTGGGTGAACAGTGTGTCTCAGATGGCAGAAGTTGTTAAGAACAGAATGGTCTGGCATATTTCAAAATGGTTCACTTTCTCCTCCCCCTGCTGGAAGCACTAAGACATTTTTCTCTGATCTTCACTGTGAGAACCTGGTAGAACTCTTGGAGGCAAAACTCACAAAAGTGTGAGGCCCTCCTTATAACTGGGTCCCCTTGGAATTTTTAACTCTCAGACTTCTCCACACTGAGCCTCCAGCAATTTGTCAATTCCAATTCAGATTTTCCTGGTACTGGTTTCTGCTCCTCTAAGTTGCAGTTCTTTGTTTCTGCCTGTCTTTTTTTAATTTGGAAGGTAGCAGCCTGCCTCGTGACCTCACTTCTCTGATGGATCTATCTAAGAAGAGTTGATTTTTAGTTTGTTTATCTTTTTGCTTGTCGTTGGGTAAAGTGGTGACTTCTAAGCTCCTTACATGGCAGACCGGAAACCAGAAGTCATTGATTGCATTTTTTTCCCCTTGAAATCAAGTATCAGTGGGACTACCATATTGGACTCTATTATGATAATCTCTTGAAATCTACTAAATCTAATAAAATGCTTTGGTTCTAGTACACAAATGGACCTTCAGAACACTGGAAAACAGACCCTAACCCATAGGGAGATTTAACAGATGAAGTGACATTTCAGAGCCATATGAGATGGTTATTTATATTAATACACATATGCCTAAAATATTTATTGCAATATTATTTGTAATAGCAAAACCAGGAAGCTATCGAAATGTCTTTCATTCAGTGCCATAAATGAAGTACAGTACCTGCTTATGGTAGAATATTCTCCAGAGAGGAAAAAAAACGTATTTCTATATATGCTGATATGCAAGTATTATTATGATGTATCTCTCTATGTCTAAACATTTTTTTATGATTAAAAATATTTATTTGTATATCTAAAGATAGGCTTTTAAAACAAGCATACATCCA
Source organism: Lyroderma lyra (assembly GCA_004026885.1). Classification (NCBI taxonomy): domain Eukaryota; kingdom Metazoa; phylum Chordata; class Mammalia; order Chiroptera; family Megadermatidae; genus Lyroderma; species Lyroderma lyra. The sequence goes on from PVJL010005320.1 coordinate 32,348, forward strand.
CATTCATATAATCATACAGTTAAGTTTTTCTTTTTTGTCTTTATTGTTAAGTTTATTGGGGTGACATTGGTTAGTAAAAATTACAGAGGTTACAATTACATTTTTAGAGGGAGAATTATTATTGCTATCATCATTATTACCACCACCACTGTCTTTGGCTTTTCCTTGTTAATTTTTTTTTGTCATCTTTTTTTTGATATTACCACCACCACTGTATTTGTTTGGCTTTTCCTTGTTAATTTTTTTTGACATCTTTTTTTGATATTCAATATTATTTTATATTATTATAGTTTCAGATGTGCATCATAGTGGTTAAACATTTATATAATTTATGACTTTAGACATTATCTACCCGACTCCTGCCTTTCTCTTTCTCTCTTTCCCCCTCCCCCTCCTCTCCATCAGTAAATGCCTTCAATTTCTTCTCTAAAAAGCTTGGATCTCATGGTGCCCTCATCCCCCTTGACCTTTGTCCCTTCTTGTCATGCCAATTGTCATCTCAAGGCCTGCTCCCTGCCCTCTTCCCCTAGCTACTTTCCCTCCTCATTCTCTTGGCCCTGAGCTTTCTTTATTTATAGAGACAGCATTTCTCTCCTCTCCCAAACTAGCTCCTTCCCCCATCACCAGTCCTCCCAGCATTCAGATTTGCAGCCTAACAATATTCAGGGCTTAGTGGCTCCAGGGCCCCCGTTGGCCAGCCTGGTCAGATGAAGTGGAGCAAAATGCCCCAGACCTTGAGGCATCATGCCCTTCTGTCTCAAGAGGGGAGCTGCTGGTGGGCCCCATCCCACTGGTGCCCTGTGGGAGTGCAAGCCCAGAGCTGCCACATCTTCTTGTTCATTAAGAGAAGGCAGAAATCCAGACATGAATGCAAACTCTTCTGTTTTTAAATGTTGGCAACTACTCTTTTCTTTTAAGAACACGTGGGGGGCAAACTCCCACATTTCTGTGCTAGATTCAACCCCCCTAACTCCTGCATTAACACAGTAACCCAGTCCTAGAAGACTGGTCAGGGTCTGTACTGCTGCTTCCATTTCACTGGCCTCCTCTCTTGTAATGGCCTCCTAAATGATCTCTGCTTTCTGCTATTCCCTTTAGTCTACTGTATACAACCTTGCTTGATTTTGCTACCTCAAAAAGTAGTTTGTGGGGAGTTCCCTGGTGGTGTAGTGGCTAGGCTTCAGTGCTCTCAATGCCGAGGCCTGGGTTCGATTCCCAGCCAGAAAACTACCCCTGCCCCCCAAAAAAGAGGTTTATGGTTAAAGGGGTGGGCTTGGGATTGAGCTGTATAGACTTAGTCACAGGTCTGCCATTTATAAGCTGTGTGATCTCAAGCAAGTGAGTTCATCTTTCTGAGTCTATTTTTGTAATATAACTGCAAAATAGGAAAGATAGTAACAGCTGCTCATAGGCCTGTAGTGAAGATTTGGTGAAGAACCAGGCCTAACCTGGAATAAGACTCATAAATGTTAATCCATTGTGTGAAGACTTTGAAAGGCTCCATGGCTTTTCAAGGCATTCAGGCCCCTCTTGCTCTGGTCCCAGCCCTCCTTAACTTTCTCCTGTACGAAACTTCAGCCACATAGGGCTTTTTGTCATTTCCCAAATATGTTTTCCTGTCTTACTCATTTTCCTTTCTCCCCTGAAGTGCCTGAGACAGTGCAGGGACTCAGTATGTGCATGATAGTGAAGGAAGCGGGGGGGGGGAAGTTGGGGTTTGGGGAGGTGCAAAGTAGCTGCTATGTTTATCCTCGTTTAACAGATGAGGAAACTGAGGCAAAGTGACCTACCCAAGACCCCCCAGCCTGGAAGTGGAGCAAGCAGGATTTGAATCCAGATCTATCTACCCTAAAGCCTGTTGTCTTCCACTATATTGTAGAGAGCTAGAGACATACATTGACAGAAAGACAAGAGAGAGACTTGCGATTCACTTTTCCCTCTGGGAAATCATAGAGCCTTGTTTTTTCTCTGTGATAAACCAATAAAAAATAGTGATACAACTGTGTGACAATCGTATCTGGGTGGGTTGGGGCCAGGATATGTCTGTGCTTGTGAAAACTGCTGAAGTCAACACAAAGTACTTTTAAAAGTAGGTGTAAAATAAGTTGCAAATCAAGAAAAGGATTGGCTGGCCGCTTGAGTACAATAGGATAATATTATAGTTTGACTCTTTTTGTAGCATATGTGGTCAAGCCCTCTTTTATAGGCTCTAGCAAGATCAGTTTAGAATAACTGTTAGGTGCTCCAGATGGAGAGATAGACTGCTCAGGTTCAAGTCTCTGTTTTCCCATTTATCGGTGTAACCTTGGAAAAGTTATGTCTCACCTTCTCATCTGTGAAATGGAGGATAATAATATTACGTATCTCAAAGGATTGTTGTGATTATTAAATAAAAACTCCATGAAAGCTCTAAGAACATTGCCTCATACACAGTAAGTTCTTTTATAAATCTAAGCCAGTATTTGTCCCACCAGAATAGGTGTGCCCATTCTGAGTGGCATTGGAAACTTTTGAGTTAACTGATCTCTCTTTCCTGACCTGTTCTAATAACTGAAACCACAGTGCTGATTGTGGCACCGTCTTGTATTGGTAAACCTTTAAAAACTTTTCAAAGTGCTCCAGACACCTCAGTAGGAGGATAGTGGAAATCTTAATATAACTTTCTAGAAGGAGGTAGCCATGCTTCTTTCTTCCAGCTCCTTTATTTACATACTATTTATATTTGTACAACTTAGTAGCATAAGTGTGTGGACCCTGGAGCCAGGCGGCCTAAGCTCAGATTCCATCTTTGCCATTTAGTCTCTGTGTGACCATGGGCACGTTACTTAACCTCTCTGTGCCTCAGTTTTCTCATGCATAAAATAGAGATAATTATAGTATCTATATCATGGGGTTCTTGGGAACATTGTATGAATTAATACATATAAAGTGCTTAGCACAGCACCTGGCACATACGAAGCCCTAATATAAGTAGCTATTATTATTACATTAGAGAATAAACCAAAAAATCATTAAGCATATCTTAAACTTTTCTTTTAGGTTTTCCTCTACTAGCCAGTTTTCAAGTGTTCATGCATTGTCAGCCCCTGATTAGAGTGCCCTCCTTTATGAGGGAATCTTGGCCTGGTATCAGATCCCTCCCCATTGGCCCATGCCCTTGGGTG